>JAQMCX010000057.1:3613777-3733183 GCA_029814765.1 Acanthurus leucopareius | reverse complement strand
CCCCCCCCCCCCCCCCCCCCCCCCCCCCCCCCCCCCCCCCCCCCCCCCCCCCCCCCCCCCCCCCCCCCCCCCGCTCCTATAAACATTTAGAGAAATGTTTACAGGAAATGACCATCGTGCCACATGGAGAAATTGTGAGCCATTCAGGGGCGTTTTCCTGCTGTTTTTTTTTTTTTAATCTTATCTTTCTTTTTGAGAAATGTGAGACTTGCAGGACTTGAGAGAATTTCATGCTGTCGACACAGATTTGCACTCAGCAGTCACGGGTTCAGATGTGTTTTTCTTTTGTTTAATTTTTTTTTTTCATATCCGTTTCATGTCTAACACTCACATTTAAAAGCAGCAGCAAGGCTTCACAGGAGGTTTAAGCACAGGGCAACTATACGTGGCACTATCTAATCTAAGAATGTAAAATGCATACGGCTTTTTGCAAAAGATAATAATATAATGATATTATTAGTATTGATAATAATAATTAGGGGGGTTGTTTCTTGAAACTGGCTGCCAGTGTTAATACAAGCACTGTAATTCACACACTGAACACTAACCCTCAACTCCAAAATGGCCTTGTATTAATGAATGTTTTTAAATTTCATTTGTTTGAGATTTAATTTGAATTTTGATGGAAAAAAATACTTGATTTTATAGCTTTTTACAGCTTTTATGAAAAAGAACATTTTGTAGCTTTGGATAAGATTTCATCGGAGATATTTGCATTGTTCTCATGCCTTTTCCTCTTTTGATGTTGCTGTGTTTTTGTTCTTGCCATGTATCCTCTTCACCCTCTGTTCATACGACACCACTCCTCCTTCGGCCCCTTCGGCCCCTTCGGCCCCTTCGGCTCTGAAATGCACAGATGCAAAAGTGGAGCGTTTCAGGAGACCTGCACACTGCCCAAACATATAGTCACTACAGTTGTTTGTTTTTTAAATCCCATATTCACTCTGATCTCCAAGAAATGGTCTCATTTTGAACTGGAACAAACAAAAACATGATTTGAGGAAAGAAAACACCTTTTTGTTTCACCTATGGCCTGTTTTTCCTGTTTTAACAGCAGGTGGTGATTCAGAAAAGATTACCTATCCCACTGTGGGAGTGCCTCATGATTTTGGTTAATTTGACCATTTTTTTTGGGGGCGGGGGGCCTGGACTGCCTGATCTACCACATGCTGGAGGAAGGCCCAGCGCTGTTGCTGCTGCTGCTGCTGCTGCCCTCTCTCTGATACTAACACATGTGGAGAGGACAAACCTCACTGTAGCAACAGCACAGATTTTAGTCATATTTATACATAACATGGTGATTATTAATTGATGTAAACTGCTCTTTCAAGAGACTACTTCTTTGCCTTATTCCTACCAAATGTACAAAGGAAAAGAAAACTTGGGACAAAGGGGGGAGGATGATTTTCAAACACAATTTTATAATGTTCATTAAAATGCTGCATTTCAAACAAGGACTCTGTTGTTTTTGTGTGTGTATGTGTGTCATGTTCATGTGTCTGACATGAGCACAGGGCAAAAAAAAGGGGTAATATGACGTCATTTTGCAGTGTGGTTAATGGGGAAGCTTTTGCAATGGAAAATAAGGAAAATTGTATTTTTTTTTTTAAAAAAAAGGAGGGTTTATAGAGCAAAACCAGAGCATAAAAGTAACGTGATGAGATGAAATTGCTGTGTTGAAGTCTGAGTCACTCAACGTGCAGCCACCACAAAAAAAAAAAAAAAAAAAAGCCAGAGCAGCAGTCTGGTTCAGAGCTGGTGGGGGCCGGAGAGAGAGAGAGAGAGAGAGAGAAACGGAGAGGGAGAAGGACGCAGTGTGGGCGGGTTAAGAAACGCCAAGAGGGAGGGGACGCAGCGTAATATTCCCACCGTCTTTTTTTTCCCTCCCTCTCCTTCGTAGAGCCGAAAAAACAAGGGCATCCATCGGTCTCCTAATCTTCCTCACATCTCATCACCGAGTCTAACGTCAGGCTGAAACCTCGCCGCTGTCATCTCTCGAGCCGCCGCGTCAAAGCGTATCTGCGCGTCCTCTCTACCTGGAGGTTTGTTTCCAGCCTGCGGGGCATCGCCGAGCCGAGCGGCAGGGGCGTGAGAGGCGGATGCTGCGAGCGTAGAGGCTGGGTACCAAACCAGGAGCATCACCGCACTCACCACGGTAATGTGAAAATCGACAGGGTTTGTTCCTTTTTCGGCTAACCTTCATTTCTGCGACATGTCCTCTCCTGACTCCGGTAAAAGGCTCTTAACACGGCTATAGGCGGTCATGAAGCGAAAGCTGGTAATGTGTGTCAGCACCAGCCTGTAATGTAAATCGGCTGATTATTGTCGCATAGCATGTCTCTCCGCTCTTGGATGTATGTGTAGCCTGAACAACCTGTGCACAGATGGAGTCTCCTGTCATACATTTGATCTTTTTTTTTTTTTTTTGATGTAATCTTCAGCATATGTTGTCCTGTAGCCCATCAAGGACTGCAGCAATTGAAAAAACGTAGAGGCTCGTTATGCCAATGAGAGCTGAAAAGCCCCAAGGACTCGTTTTTTTTTCAGTTGTGGCCACTGCCACCAGACACCAGCTGCATTTTTCTAACCTAACAAACCACAATTAAAACGAGAAAACACCCACACAGACACATGCGAAACGTGTTGTAGCGACAGAGCAGGTACGTGCGTGTTTCATGTATTTTCTGCGACTGCAAGCTCGTCCACGGGGTTTGAGGAGAGGAAGAGAGCAGCATTATGGAACAATTATTGATTATTGGTTTATTAGAGCTGATTCAGTCCGCAGCTCCAAAGTTCATCATGTGGGGCCTCTCCTGCAGGCCTCCAGACGTTGCATACATGACACATGAGTTATGCACAAAACACAGCGGCATCAAAGCCCCTGTGCACCGTCTGATAGGCCTGATCTGTTTCTGTCACACTCTCTCTGTCTTGTCTCTTCAGTGCTGATCAGTTGTTGATGCATGTACTGTATCCCCCACCCTCCTCCCTTCCTCCCTTCCTCACCCCACCCCGTTGCCCCCCTCTACCTTTGCTTTCCTCCCTCAGATGGACAGAATGAGTTTTCTCTCCTTCCTCCTCCTTTGCTTGACTTCGGTTGCCAGTGGCAACAAAGGTCAGTTCCTCATCCTTTTGACTGTTAATTGTGAAGTGTTGAGATGATGGTTTCGATCGTCACGGGAGCACGCAGACCTGTCAAGGTGCTTGGGCAGGGCCATGGCTGCTTTGCCCTGAAATGCTCCTGATGACTTTACTGCTATTGTTCATAACTGTAAAAACAAGATACCAGTTCATTTCTGTCATCACATAGACGATGCATTTGATACAACATTCATACATGTTCATACGTTTGTGTTTCGTGACCCGGTGTGCACGTGCCTGTGACTCTGCAAGGATGATAAATCTGTTTGCTCCTCTATGGCAGATTTATCATCCAGGATAACCGTGACTCTGATTCAACGTCATTGTTCCAATGATTATCATGCTGAGGGAAGGCGAATGAAACAGACAGCATGGAGGGAGAATGTCAGAGAAGGAGGTAGAGGAGAGTGATACAGAGAAGAAGGAGAGATGGAGTGTCAGAGAAACACAGGAGGTGGGGGGTGGGGGGTGGGGGGGTGGTTGTGCAGAGGAGAAGGAGCTGTGACAGGAGAGGACGTGGCCGAAAAGACGCAGGCTGTTGAGACGGGAGGAGGAGGTGGTGGAACGTGAGATCAGGTGACTTGAGAGAAAAGGCAAAGCTCGAGATACTGGAGCTTTTGTGTGTGTGTATGTATATATATATATATATGTGTGTGTGTGTGTGTGTGTGTGTGTGTGTGTGTGTGTGTGTGGGTGTGTGAGGGCGGCATAGCAGGTGGGGTGGGTGAGTGTTGTGGAGCGATAGAGTGACAGAGGGAGGAAGAGTGCCAGGAGAGGCAGACAGAGATGGAATGGGATGCCTCTCAATCTGTAATCCCGGATGTAATCCACAGGCCTGATGCTCAGATTAATGCTATATCGCAGAGGAGGGAGGGAGGGAGGAGATCAGATGAGGGGACAGAGGGCAGGAGATAAATGACCAAAAATGAGACATTGCAGAGGACTGTGTAAATTAAGGAGATGGAGGAGCTGGAGGTGGTGGCGTCATGCTGGACCTTGAGACGATTGATACCTTTGATTTGGGTTTGGTACCAAACTTCTATCACTTTTTGACCAAAATTTGCACTATTATCAAAAATCATCTGACATGTAAATCATAGTCAGATTTTTGCTCTTTGCTATTCTGTAATTAGTTATTTACTAAATAATAATTTCTTCCAATTTCAGACCTACAGAGCAAATCAGAACATTTGAACATTTATATCTGAGAAAATTAGCTTCTTTTGTTGAATTACAAAAGCATTTTTCAGAAAAAAAAGACATAGTGGAGGAGATAAGCCTTTTAAGACTTTTTTACTTAAATTAAAGTAGCCAAAGGATGATAACTAATAGATATTTTTTATTGATTATTTTGCCAATTATTAATTACATGGTTATAAATTATCAAACAGCAACACACCTGCTTTAGTTTTGTAGAACCCAATAAAGATTCCCACGTAGGTTATTTTTTTTTACAAAAAATGTTTAAAAAAATAGAAGAAACCACAGAGGTGTTGACTTTATTATGACATGATGAATAAAAACAACAAATTCTCCTGTAATGGAGAAAAAACAAGTAATAATGTGTGTTTTTGCATTAAAATTTACTTAAATAATTACTCATATAGAAATAGTCGCATATGATTTTTTTTTATCAATTGGCTCCAATTTAAGTGCTTCAGGTCTAAAGGTAGCCATAAAAATAACTCATTACAAGTTCAAAGCTTACATGAAAAATGCATCTTGAAAGTATATTAGTAAGATTTGCTATACCTCCAAGTAGGGCTCATTAGGCAGCAGAAAGTGTTTTATTAAATCAGGATTATCATTAGTGATTAGTGCTTTTCAAGATACATTTGTATGTTGTAGCTGCTTGAGTTTTGGCTAATTTAAACTAGTGGTTTTATCTGTCAAATAAAAGTTCTGGAGTTAAAAGTACAACATTTTCCTCTGAACTGTGGTGACATAAAAGTGACAAAGAAAATCAAACAGAAATGTCAAAGTTAAGTACCTCAAACTGTACTTACACACCACACTTCAGCAGTTGCTTTGGTAGTAAAAAAGACAGGCTATTAAAGGTACTAAACTAATGTACCAGGTCAAAAGGTTAATCTCAAGTATCATTTATTGACTCTAAAAATCATAACATTTCACACCGTATCCAGCTTTGTCTTTGAAGAGAGAGGAGTTTGATCAGATTCTGAACCGGGAGCATTTTTCCTCTGTTGACTCTCATCTCACAGACAAGACGGTGAAATTAGTTCCGGCCAGATTTTCTGGAAAATTCACTGTGTAGACAACAAAGCAGTTGCTTAACACAACTCTTGTGCCTCTGTCTGATTTCAGACTGTGTAGCTTCAGCGTTAAAGGATTGAGGACAACAGAGGGGAGGCACTCCGGCTTTTGTTTTGGCTCTTTGCTGGAGTGTAAAATCGTCATCCTTCTGGCTCATTAACTTGGCCTTTGATCATTCAGCACTAAACATTCAGCACAGGGATGAATAATTAATTTGCAATTAAAGGTTAAATTCACAGTAAACCCCAGGCTTCTCATTTTGACTTGGCTGTTTTTCCAGTGCGTTATTGTGCGGCGCCGGTGGCAGGTCAGTTTGCCTGATTGATATGAGCAATATACCTCTCTGTGTGTGATAAGGCAAAATCTGACTGGCTTTAATTACACTGCCAACCTGGGAGGTGTGCAGAGTGGCACTCTGACGGGAGGTCTATATGAAGAAAGGAAAGGAAAAAAAAAAAAGAAGAGGGAAGTCCGTGAGAGTGTGAATGTGATTAAACAGTGTCTTTGTGGTCACAAACATACATACATTGTGTATTTATCCCCTCATGCACACTCTCACCATGTCCTCGCCCATAATGGAGTGTTAAAAATAGACACGTTGCTTTCTTCTAATTGCTCCATTTAACCCAAAGCCTCTTTGGTCTCTCCTCTTCTCTTCTCTTCTCTGCGCTGTTCAGCCAATAAGCATAAGCCATGGATCGAGACAGAGTACCAGGGGATTGTCATGGAGAACGACAACACCGTGCTGCTCAATCCCCCTCTCTTTGCCCTGGACAAAGATGCTCCACTACACTATGCTGGTAACACCAACAGCAGAAGAAAAAAAAACAGCATAGAGGAATATATGATGAGATAGCTGGCAAAATAATTTGAAAATGTTGGAAATATTCCATGAAATGGCTTGAACATCTGAAAAATAGGTCAAACCGAGTGGCCGCCCAGCCAAAATTGAAAATTCCCTCACCAGACCTCGCTCGGCCTTTCATAGTAAACAGGATGCAGAAGTTCAGAGCTATCAGACTGCTGCCATTTACGGCCATATTTCCCAGTACACGGTCCAAATATTAACAGCGGTGCATTCAGACACAGAGTCCACTATTTTTAGACCATCATAGTGTAATTCAACCCTTCATCTCAGGAGCAGTCGGCAGCGCTCTGCCTCTGCAGCCTGATGAAATAAGGTTATCGCGTTTGCACTCCTGGAAATAACCATGTTCAGTCAATTTATAATAGATCAACTAGAATTACTCAAGCCTTCCTTGAAATTTATTGGGCTGGTGTCAAGAAGGAAGAGAAAATTAGCTGTTTGAGCAGGAATCTCCCCCACACTTCACTTACACTTACACACTCAGCCGCAATCCATTTTATTCTGTCATTATAATGTTTTCTTGTACAAGATAAAGTGCCACTCGAGGGAATCCTCCAGATATCCGTCTGCATTCATCTGATTATCTGAAATTAAAAATATGACTTAAAATCTACTAAATATTAGGATAAATTGTCCCAATTAGTTGAAAACTGATTGATGCCTGATTTTTTCCTTCTTCCTCACTTAGATTGTGAACATTTCAACTGGAACTGATTGACTGATTGAATTTCTGTTAATATGCCATTGGTTAGTATAGCTGTTGCAATAAAAAATATAACTTAAAATTTGAATAGCACTTTTTAAATCAAAATTGCAAACAGCATCCCAATCAAAATGGGGAAAACCAAAAAAAAAAGAAAGAGAAAGCAAAAGATTTAAATAACACTAATTATAAGGTCATTAAAATAAGAAGAAGTGACGGTGGAAAGAAAAACTATTTAATGCTGCAGCTTTCAGTAGAGTTTTTAAGGAGTAACTGAGGCAGACAGATGAATTTTAATAGGATGGTTGTTCCAAAGTTTTAAAGTCCTTCAGTTTTGAGTCTGCACTGCAGCATTTTTGCAGCAGGATCTAAAGCTGAGTGCAGGTACGAGGGCACAGACTCACAAATGTACACTGGAGCCTGAGTGCTTTAAAAGTAAGTGAATAAACCTAAAAAAAAAAAAAAAAAGTTCTTGTTGGAACTTGGGAATCAATGTAGAATTGCATCATTTCTCTTTATTTCTTTATTTGTTTGAGTTGAAGCTGCAGCATTCTGTGAGCTGTGAGCAGACTTCGCCGCTAGAGTCATAACAATCAAATTGAAGGAAAATAAAAGCATGAAAAGCTTTTTCCAAGTCAGAGAATGATACAAATAATCACATTTTTTGTTCATAGGGTAACAGTGAAGACACAAGCTTACATGCACAAATCCAGTTCTGTGTAGTTTTATTAGAAATGGAGCTGTGCTACTCTCCTATCCAAAGCACACAGCACATACTGAGTTATTTTGCATATAGCTTTTAAAAAATAATAATATTTATATCTTGTTTGACGCACTAATACTCAATATAAGCTGATACACAAACTTCACATGTTCAGATGGATATAAGGAATGAAAAAATGTTATTAGAACCTCTCTAATTTGTAAAAAAAAATGATAGAAATTGTAAAGTAATGTTTTATGTTCTGAATATTTTACAAATCTTTATTAAAAATGACATTTGATTAAACTTAAATGAATGGATCCTATGATTCAGAGTTCAAAACGTCTCCCTCTCTTCTCCAAGGTGAAATCTGTGGCTTCCGTGTTCATAATGGCCCCTCGGGTTCAGGTTCGGTCCAGTTTGAAGCGGTGGTTCTGGACCGCTCCACTGGCGAGGGTCTGGTCCGGTCCAAGGAGCCGCTGGACTGTGAGAGCCAACGGGAGCACAGCTTCACTATCCAGGCCTACGACTGCGGAGAGGGACCTGATGGAGTCAACAGCAAGAAATCCCACAAGTGAGTCGACTCTCTCTCTCTCTCTCTCTCTCTCTCTCTCTCTCTCTCTCCTCCCAATTTTTGCACAGCAGATATTTTAACGTTTTTAATTACAGTCGCTATCTGAGGCTCCTCTGGCTGTGTGCTTCATCCAGACCATCCATCCAGCCATTCTGCTTCCTGTTGTTACAATAATCCATCTCTCTCCCTCGCTCTTTCTCTCTCTCTCTCTCTCCTGCCTCTCCTCCTCCCCCCCTCAGGGCCACCGTGCATGTTCGTGTGAACGACGTCAATGAGTTCTCCCCCGTGTTTGTCGAACGTCGCTACGAGGCCTCAGTCCCAGAAGGACGTCTGTTTGACCGAATCGTGCGTGTGGAGGCTCTGGATGCCGACTGCTCCCCGCAGTACAGCCAGATCTGCTTCTATGACATCATCACTCCCAATGTGCCCTTCGCTATTGACAACGATGGTGAGATATGTTTTATCTGGTGGCAGTAAATTAACAAGTGTTGGACACGCAGACCTATTAATACTTGTCTTTCTCCGCAACAGAAATACAATATCTCCGCCAGTCACCATATTATTTTCCTTTTATGCTGTCTGCATTGTGTGCCATAACCATTAAATTAAATATCCAGCTCAGGGTTCAGCTCCTAGACTCCGGATGTCCTCAATACATGAAAAAAAAAACACACACATGCCAGACACTGCTGAGATATTGATAATGTGTGACAGAGTGAATTGAAGGTACTTAATCCCTCTCACAGGTAGAGACCAAAAGATGTTAAAATAGACTTAGTGTGGGCGGACTATCGCTGCATAAACACTGCAGCAGCTGGGTGCTTTATTATAGGAACCCTTTGTTCCTTACAGCTTGTAGATTTTTTTGTCGTTGTTGCATCCATTGACTGGCTGGTGGGAGATCAGCCGTACTGTGACACAGCAGCAGCTGAGCAGGACCCTGTTTTAGCATGACTCTGCACAACTGTCCTGGTCTCGGTGCTTTTTTGCAGAGGATGGGCAGCTTCTTTTCCTTTTTTTTTTTTGGGTCAGGCTGGCACAGCAGCACAGAGACCTTTTGTTCCAAACCTTGTTCAGATGTTGTGGGCTTGTCATTGTCTATTTTTCCTTACTCTGTCTTTTTACTGTTGCAGCCTCCGTCTCTTTCATCCCTCTGTTTCTCCTCGCCATGCACAGCATCTTCTGTCTCACCTATTGTTTGACAGCTGGCATGCTGAGCGCTGTCAGCCCATCGCTGTTACTGCCTGTTACCTTTATTTCTTAAAAACAAGAAAAACCATCAGTTTTCATTTTGCTCCACGCATTTTTATCCTCCTCTGCTTTTTGTTTTCGTCCTCCTATTCCAAAATACAGAGCGCTGAACAGGATAGGGGGGCTTTTGTTAATGTGTGTATGCAGTTTTGAACGCTTTATCAATGAGTGTTCATTTGTGCCAGGCTTTCAGTTACACAAGCCTGTTGTTGATGACTAACCCCCTTTCATTTATGGCTCCCTTTTACTCTTTTGTTTCATTATTTCTCGTCCTTTCTCTCTTGCTTTGTCTCTCTTCGTCTCCTAGGTAACATCAAGAACACGGAGCCGCTGGATTCGAAGCGTCAGCGTGTTCACACCTTCTGGGTGACCGCCTTCGACTGTGGGAAGAACCGTGCTCAGGCTGACGCCCAGGTTGTCGTCACAGTCAAACCGTCCTGCAAACCCGGCTGGATCGGTAAACAATGTTACATATCTGTCCTGATTATCGTCCCTGGATGACTCTGGCGGGGCAGAGATGTGTTTTATTTGTTGAATCTGCTGCTTTTTGGTTGAAACTGTCACTTTTAACTGTATCGTGCGTGGGCTGCTGCTGAGATGAATCACCTTTGCATGTTTATATCAAGAGCTGAGTTTTAAGTAATATCAAGGGAAGGCAATTAATTAAACTGTGACAGCGTGTTTGTACACTCATACATACTACTGCTACTCTTTCCCTGACATTTGATTCCTTCACACGATGTGCAGGCACGGTTTATTGACAGGCTTTCTGGTTTGAGGATCTGTTTATTTTTGGGGGTTTTTTTGTTTTTTTTACTTAAATTTTATTTTTAATTTTAGAATGTCATACAGCACACTAATATTTAAACACAGTTTCAAACTTCTGCTTTTCAGTTTCCAACTGTTTTGACATTTATTCAGCTGTAAATGCATCAAAATATGATCTTTTTTTGGAATTTACCCTCTTGGAAATCAATAAAGGATTATCTCATCCCACACTATCTTATCTGATTTAAAACATTGTGTTAGTTCTTAGAGAATGAGAGCCTGTAAATGGTTTAAGTGTGAAATTGATTGAATATTCTTTTGCGTTAACAGGCCTTTACCTTTTTAAAAACTTAAGGTCTAAGTGCATCTGTTATTTTCTCCAGCTCATTCCTGAAGTCCAGATGTTTTATGATAAAGGGTCTGGTTGTTACTTTTTTTTTCAGGATGGACCAAGCGCGTAGAGTACACACCTGGCTCAGGAAGCATCCCCCTGTTCCCCAGCCTGCATCTGGAGACCTGTGAAGAGACTGTGTGGAACATCCAGGCCACCGTAGAGCTCCAGACGGGCCACATCGGGAAGGGCTGCGACAGAGACAGCTACTCTGACAGATCTGTGCGACGACTGTGTGGTGAGTTCTGGTCTACAGATCACAACACGTTAATATTCAGAGGGCAGGATCCTTTTTTTTTTCCCCTAACATCCTCCTTTCTTTGTTCTTTTTGTTTTATCTGTTAGGTGCTGTCAGGGGTGAAGTAGACCTCCTCCCACCTCCATCTCCTGCTGCAAACTGGACCTCAGCCCTGCCCACCCTTCCATCCTCTGATTCATCCCTGGTCTTCTCCTTCAACGGGTCCAACCACGTCGCCATGGTGCCGGATTCGGTCGTCTCGGCTTTATCTGGTGACCACTTCACCCTGCAGCTGTGGATGAGAAGGGGCGGTGCCAACATCCAGCCTGCGACCACGCAGACCAGAGGGAGTCGCAAGGAGGAGGAGACGATCGTGTGCAGCACTGTCAGGAACGGTGCGTTATATCGTCGAGTCTAAAAGGCTTTACACAACATAGCGGACAATTATAGTGAGAAACGTCTTTTTCTTTTTTTTTATTCGCACATCAGACATTAAACCCCCAGAAGGTCAAATCCCCAGAACGAGGGAGAGAAAAAAAGTAAAACTGTTTATAGCTTCAACAACTATGGTGCTCTTGAGAGAGACACTTAAACCAAGCTGCTCCACTTGAGCAGCCAAGTGGACAGCAGAAGAACAGTAAAACACTGTAATTGTGCCAGGCAGAATATTGTGTGTGTGCATCATATGAACTGTATGACTTTGGCTTTTGCGGCATTAAAAAGCAGTTTCGTTCAGCAAACTTTCCCTCAGTAAAAAATAAAAAAAGCAATAAAAATCACAAGCGAGGAAGATAAAACAAAATGTAAAATCTAAAATAAACTCATTGCTCTTTTATATTTCTCTCAGCGGTTATTCTCTGAAGAAATGCCTGCTAACAGACAGCTTGACAAGACCCAACTGACCCACCAATTATTTACTCTTCCTCTGCTCCACAGACGACTCCTTCTCCCATTATTCCCTCTCCGTCCACGGCTGCCGCCTCTCTCTCTTCTACTGGCCCGACGTCTCGGCAGCACGGCCCGTCAAGTTCTTGTGGAAACTGGAGCAGGTACTGAGGGAACTGCAGTGCTTAGCTTTGATGTTCTCACTTGCACTTGTTTCTTTTGTATTTGTACCTTGAAATTAAACTGAAATGGATGAAATGCAAAATCTACCAAGTAATGCAAAAAATTTTTTAAAAAAAATCAAAGAACAAAAAAAGGGCTTCAAATGTAATTCAAGTAGTTTTATATACTTTTAGATGATATATTTATGTAGAAACATTTCCACATTAAAAGAACTGCTGGAAGACCAAAGTTTATCATGATAATGAGCTTTTTCCACATCTCCAATGTTCTCTCTGAAGGAAACAAGCTACTTTAAATGTCTCTTTGTGAACTGCAAACTGAGTTTTTGTGCATAATCTATATGCACAGAAAACAATTTCTTTTAATCATAACAGATTAAATATAGGGCAGTGCCCATGGGACTGATTTCCTTTATCATCCAGACAGTTTCAACATGAGGTGGCAAAATATCAGATCTCAGCTGGGAACATATAGGACTATGCTTTTTACACAAATTAAACACACTACACCTCTCAGCATTGTATAGTATGATTTACATCATTAGGTTGAAAAAGTGAGTTACATACCTGCGTGCATGTGAGTATGTCTGGTTTGGTGTGGGGGGTTTTGGGGGCAGCTGAGGGGTTTTTGTTTTGACTAAAGTCAAAAAAGGTCTCAGACAGATTGAACCAGGAAGGATTAAAGGATGCTGAGCTGATACAGAGGAGATTTGTCAAATCCCTCTGTCTGAACCAAGATATCTTATTAACCCAGTCTCGTCTTTCTCCACTGTATTTCTTCTAATGTCACCACCTCTGCAGAGACAGCTCTCATAAATACATACAGGAATGTACATAGATGTTGGAGTGTGACTATGTATATTTACTTAAATACTGCATTACAGTATAGGAACCTGATTAGTATGCAACATACACCACATTGCTAGACATTAAACCAGTGGTTCCAAAACTTTTTGGAAGGGACCCCTTAAAAATACAAGTTATAGCCCCTTGTCATGTTTTAGATGTCTGTGTGCTGTTAGCTGTTTCCATTATGAAGAGATTTTCCCTTAAAACTAATCAGATGGTCTTATTTTACTCTTCAAGGCCCTCAGAAAAGCAAAGATATAGGAGGAATTCACAACATTTTATGTAGGTGTGCAGACAGTGTTGATGGTTGATGTAGTAACTCAAAGCAGTAAATTCCTTTATGTGTACAGTATTAAATGAAAGAGCAGAGTTTTCCTGCTGCAAAAACTGGCTTTTTCAGGTTGGTTAACAGCTTTGGGTGGCTGCTACTTGAAAAAACAAAAATTATTCTCTCAGCTTTTGCTTTGCTAGGTGATTGTGGGCATCAGAAACTCATGCACAGCACATCCTGGCACTTGTGGGCACTGCAAGCACAGCTCAGCGAGCAGGAGGAATTTATTACATTAATTTAATTCATTTAACATCAGCACTGGCTGGACCTCCACATTCGCTGTCATGGTGAATTTTCCCAATAAAAGAGGGAAGACTATGTGTCCAAAGGAACTTTGTTTTTCCTCCTTTCTTAATCAACCTACAGATTTACCCAGTGACCCTGTGGAGGAGGCTGATACATTTAGTTGGAAAGCACTTCTCTAAAAAACAAAAAAACAAGCTCCTTAACGAACCACAACAACACAAAACAACAGAGCAATTATGTCCCAGGAGCAATTTTTCTCCAGAAGGAGCACCTTTGCTTTAAATACTTTAAGTGCATTTTATTTGGTTATGAACGCAGGAGTTTTTCTCATAAAATCTTATTTTGTCGTATTGACCTAAATATCTGGATGCTTCTTCATGTGCAGACCTTTACACTCTGTAAGAGGTTCCAACTGTGTCCTTTGTTCAGGCTTGTGTTGTTTCTCCCTAACAGGTGTGCGACAGCGAGTGGCATCATCTTTCACTCAGCGTCCAATTCCCCTCAGTGACCCTGTATGTCGATGGTGTGACCTTCGACCCCGCCCTCATCCATGACAACGGAGCCATCCCCAACCCTGCCCCCCGCCAGAGGATGTTTATCGGCGCCTGCTGGGGTAAAGACATTTACACTCACAACAATTTGTTCTTCCACAACAAAAAAAATTTACTTAATTTCAGCTTAATGATGGACTTCGTCAACAAAAAAGTAAGACAGCCTGTTTTTGGTTTTTCTTTTGCATTAAAATGCTTTGAGTAACAGTTTGCTTCCTCCATCACTAAAATGTCACACATCACTAAAGATAGCAGGCTGACATTTCTGGCATAAGCACCAGCAACTCATGAATCCTCATAAGACACATTAAGATGATCACCCGAGACATTTCGCCTCACTCCCTCTTTCCACTCAGTTACAATTTGGTTGATGCATTTTGTCTTTGAGGGCTAATAATATAACTGACTTATCAATTATTCAGGGCAGCTGAACAACACGAGGGCCAGACAGCTATCAGCCACTTATACCCGAACTGCTGGTTAAACAGGGAAACTCTGGCTGCCAATTAGCAGTGAAATGCACTCAAACACACACACATGCAGACACACACACATATGCACTCCACATTTGAAGTTGCTCGGCTGCCTGCTTGGCAACAGCTGCTGCTAGATAATGAGGAAATGGTGCATTTTTGAATATCTCCACAGTTTTTCTGCATGCGTTTTCTCACTCACGCCCGTTCATGTTATTTTATTTTCCCTTCCTTCCTGTCAATCTCTGGCACCTTCAGTCTTCCTGTTGAGTAATTATACACACATCGTCGCATATCTGCAAGTCAGTCAGAAAAACCTAATACTGAAATAAAGTATGTCTGCAGACCTTCGCCATGCCACAAAAGTTTAACAATGACAATGTTTCGGTCTTCCGTCTGCCGGACTTGATGAAGATCCAAGTGTGCAGGCGTTAACTTTCACCTTCAGTCTCTCTCTCACTTTCTTTTCACGCCTTACCACATTTCAGCAGCTTTTTCACTGTGCCTTTTGTTTTCTCTTTGTCTATTCCCCTTTGCCTCCTCACTGGTTTTCCCTGCAGAGCCTGAAGAGAAGCAGAAGGAGATACTAAACAACACCATCCCAGAGGGTAAAGACTCAGGTGACCTCTCTGTTTTCACTCCGTTGTCGGCATGAGGGTGTGCAGTCTGTTTATTTTGCTCTGTCATTGTTGGTGTCTTATTCATGTGCATATTAGAATATAAATGTGGTGTTAACACTGGACCGTCTCTGGCCTTTAGTGAAGTACGTGGGCGGTTACCACGGCCTGCTGTCCGGTGTGACGGTGCGTCCGGGCAGTGTGGAGCCTCACAGCGTGGTGGAGTGTCTGTACGCCTGCAGAGAGGGCCTGGACTTTGGAGACCTGGAGACTCTGGGGTCCGGCATGAAGGTAAAGACTGACCAAAGTGACAACTCCCACATGATGGAGAGAAAGACGTTTAAAGCATCCCGTTTAAGACTTGGAATGAACATTTGTCTCAGATACGCACATGTAATAATTACACGCTGTTTTGTAACATTCAGAACATGCAAAATTAAAACATATTACACAACTTTTCTCCAGTGCGCCATGTTTCAGTCACCAGATATTTTCAGCCATCTTGAAAAAAACATAACCTTCATCTGTCTAGATTAGAATTTAGAAAGAACTTTTTGTTCTCAAGGGATTAATACGTTCGCGGGATTATATATAACTGCAAATACAAAACAATGTATGATAATATAATATAAAAAAGAATTGCACTAAAAGCCCTATCAGTGAGAACCTCTGCATGCAGAAATCTCTTTATTTTTCATTCATTCATCTTCACTCGATCCAAAATCTACAAGCAGCTTCGGAGTCACAGCCAGTTCTTTTTCAAAGTGTGAGATCTTTTATATTGAAATTTTGACAAATCAACTCTATGAGATTTTTTTTTGAATGAAAAGGCTTTTTTTTAAGAGGGAGTTCATCTAAGAAATCAAAAATACATCATTTTCCTCTTACCTGTGATGCAGTTTAATCATCCAGGTTGTTTTGCAGTGAGTTGCCCAGTTCTGGGGATATCTGCCTGAGAGATTAACAAGATTGCACTCAGCCTGTGGTGCTTAAAACACCAAACTACAAACCCACATACATGTCACTGCCAACAGGTTTGTGTAGTTAGGTAGAAGAGAAATAGTTTCTACATGAAACTGCTCTGCTTTCTGTAAAACCAGAAAAGTACAGTTTTGCCAGAAGGGAAGTCACACTTCAATTTGCCTCCATTTGCTTTATGTTTATTCAAATTAATTTTTTTTTGTTTGTTTTCATTCTTCTTCTTTTGGGTCACAGATTAAAGGTTTGAAAGATAACTTCATAATTGATCAGGTCTGAACAGGAGAAGTTATGACAACAAGCAGAAGTTTATATACCTTTATTCCTTTGCTATTGAATTAAATTTGAGAAGATTAGCTCTTTCAAAATTTCGCTTTTTTTAAATTTCTAACAGATAGATTCAGAAATTACTGTTCAGTGTTCAGTTTGTCTTTGGCTTTAGTAAGATGATGTCTTCTTAAGTTGATGAATGGGATTTTCAAGCTTCTGTTTTTGACCTTGCAGGTTCATGTGAATCCCAGCCAGTCAGTTTTGGTGCTGGAAGGAGACGACATCGAGAGCTTTAACCGCGCAGTGCAGCAGGTCACCTACAGAAACTCTCTACGCTTCGCCACCCCCGGAGTCCGACCCCTCAAACTAACCACCTCGCTCAGGTACAAAAAAACACACACATAATAATTAACAGGGTCTCTTCTTACAATTTTACAGGCACATCAATAACCAAACCGACCAATAACTGCAAACTAACTAATAACTGCAGTATCACAGACTCCCTTAAGAAAATAATCCAACTTTGAAAGTTGTTGACTGAAAAAAATATTAATAATTTTGTGGTTTTGTGGTTTTCATCGACCAATTCTACTTAGGTTATTCAGGAAGTTATTTCTTTTTTCTTGTGCAAAAACTAACCCCCCCCATGTTTCAGCTACTGTTGTTAATGGGAACAGCAACATGTAAATGTTTATTTGCAAAAAGAGCAGAAAGTGAGATCTAATCTTATGTCATCACTAAGATGTTGGGGGAGCTGCACGGAAATGTCAGGTGTGCACCGATGAACTCAGAGCTGTTCACTTGTGATTAGATCACCCAAGGACCATATTAATGTAGGGTGTAACCAGGGCCCCGGAGAGTCAGTCTGTAGTCTCAAAAGAAACGTCTCTCTCTGGACTATGACACCACTTACTTCTCTGACATTGCACTCATCAAACAAGGACCTTGCCTTGACTGTGATAAGAGCTGAAGGGGTGTTGAAGAGATGATTAAATAGAGTATATGTCACAGCAAAAGATAACAAGGAATATCTTATCTCTTAGTTCATTCAGCCGCAATGTAAGTTTAGCATTTAAAGAGTAAACCTGAAGATAACAAATTAATTTCTGCCTGGTTTTTACAGTAACTGAGCTTGTTGAAGGATTAACTGTAAGAAACCGTTTCACTGCCTTTGAAGCATCACACAGTTATAAATTAACTGTCTCAACCATGTTACTCATTTTTCACTTGGGGAGGGGGGAAAAGAAAAACAACAGCCGAGATGTTTCTCTGGATCCTTAATGGTGCCAGACAGACTGACAGCACCAGGCTGTGCAGCTCCTGAACAATCACTGCAGCCCCGGTTCAGTCGGCATCAAGCCGAATCACCTGGCTGTGAAAATAAAAGGCTCACAAACTCTGTTTCCGGGTCAGTGCTCAAGCATGCTTAACAACTGTGAACCGACTCGCTGGCTTTAGCAGTCACTTTTAACTGATGAAATATTAAATCACCTTGGGAAGTACAGTCCAGTGCATGTACTGTATGTGCTATAGTATGTATTTATACTAAAACCAGCTGCCTGGCGACAAATCAGATCTTATCAAACTCTCTGGTGGTGCAGATATTCTTATTGCTGTCTTTTCGGGCTGTTGTTTTTGTCCCATGTTTGTAGATTAAAACAATTACGAGGCATCAAGTCGTTGCTGGAGGGTTTTTTTTCCAATGACTGTTTTTGAGATCCAGACAATTCAAGGTCGTAGATGATTTCCTTTTCCTTGGTTTCTGCTCAAGTGTACCAGAGCTTTTTTTTTTTTTTTTTTTTTTCTCGCTTGTTTTATTGCGTGTGTGAAGATAAGACTGATTTAAGGCCAGGAGTTACCCAGATGGCTGAACAGCAGGCCCTTCTGGAGAAGCCGATAGAAGCAGCTGCTCACTCTGATAGAGAAAATGTAACACAAACACATGCGCACACACACTTTGTTTAATCCCCTTTCAAATATGATGCTGAATTACAGTGCAGATGAATAAATATACGTAAGCATCCTGTCATCAATCTGATTTGCTCTTCCTTTTCTGACGGGGAAATTGAATTTGTAACAGCAGAGCTGCTGGGGTTTGAAATTTGCTATTTTCAGTGTCACAACAGGCTGATTTTAACCACAGGCATAGCAAAAAATTAGGAAATCAGATTGAGAAGCAGTGCACTGGATTAAGACAGCCAAGCTAACTTTCTTCACATCAGTCAGCCATAGCGTTGCTAATTTGAGAGAAAAACCAATTTACAGCCAAATTTTTGAAGTCTATTTTTGTTAAATGCTAACATACGTGTGCTAACATACTTAGAGTGACAACGATCATGACTTTAGTGACGTTTACTTATTAAAATGTACTAATTAGCACTAGTGTTAACACACAGTACCGCTGACACAGGTGAGAATGTAAGCAGCTGTTTTCTGAAGCAGTGACAAATTTAAAAAGATTTTGACCTGATGGTGGCGCTTCATGAACATTTAAGGGCCCCCTAACCCGTAACCTTAACCCTATGCTTAACTGAAGCCTTGTTATTTGAGACGGTCTTGTGTACGCAGCATTTCACAGTGTTTTTGTCACCAGCTGTTCCTCTTCTCATTGATGAACTGCTCATGTCGCCTAGCAACCTTGACGGCTGCAGTTAACTTATTACCAGAAGTGCATGTAAAAATTGAGCCACAAATTTGAATTATTTTTTTTAAATTTGTGGCTGTAAAATTCCATCAGATAGAAATGTCAGGTAAATCAAAGTGACTGCACATAAAAAATTTGAAGAAAAATGTTTTTTGATTTGTTATTGTGTTTTATTGTTGTGTTTTGAAAGTGAAAAAAAGTTGTGTTTTGCACTTCGGGGCCACTGTAATGGTTGGTGTACACTAACATAACTCAGCTGGATCTCTGGCCAGTCTGTCAAGTTGCAGGTTTTGACGAAGAAGACGAATGCATGGAATAAAAATCAACACCACATCTGGATCTGGTTCTGCTGCATTAATTTTGATTCGTTTTTGTCCACCTTGAGTCTAATAATGTAGATAGACTTGCAGAGCTAATTAGTGAAGTAAAATCTCAAGGGATTACTAAAGTTGTTATATCAGCCTGGGGCTGTGTTACATCCATGCACTAAATCACACAATCCAACAGTGAGATTTTTAACTAAATAACAAAATTGCTAATGTGAAGGTGGCACCAGATAAAAAATCCAGAGGGTAACCAAAGTCAGTAGGAATTATCACCATGAATGTCTTTACAAAATTTGATTTTGTACAGTCTGGAAGTGGTGGACTAACTGAGAGAGGCCCCGTTGTTGGCATGGCAAAAGAATAAAAAAAAGCAACGTTGCTTTGGTATACACCGCAGACAGCTGAGTTAAAGCAAGTGACATTTTTCACTTCTCCTTTTATTTCTCTTTCCCTCTGACCACATGTTCTTTCTCCCTGCCAGATGTTTCAACGAGGAGAGCTGCCTGTCCCTCAAGCAGCTGGAGGGATACCTGGTGGTTCTCCAGCCAGACGCCCCTCAAATCTCACTCTCCGGGGTCGGCCCTCACCTGGCCCGTCCTGCCCCAGAATTTGAGGGCCCCCGTGGTGTCCCACTTTTCCCAGAGCTCCGGATCGTCTGCTCCCTGTCTCATGCCGTCAACACAGCTGCACAGGGAATGGAGGGTGGAGGTAAGTGACCCAGCAAATAACTCCAATAATGACTTCTTATTAAGGAAAATTTTAAGATTTTTGGTATTTGATTAGATTTAAGATTCATTCTGACACATAGTAGGAAATTTTTCATGAGCACTGAACCCATGCTACCATTGCAAAAAGAAACAATATTGTATGTTAACATAAAAAACAAACAACATATTTAGGGCCATAAGCAAAAATTAACACCCAGGGAAAATACAGTGGAATTAAAAATAGAATAGTACATAACACATCAAAGTTCACAGAGTGCCTATTCCATAGAAATCCCTTGCTTATATTCATACAGTGTCTATGCAGCTATCTATATAGTTTTATTGATGCCAAAAGAAACTCATTTGGAAATCTATTTAGTCTGCTGGACAGGACTCTGAACCTCCTACCAGAGAACAATAGCTGATATCAGTAAGGTATAAAGTCTGGGATGGATCATTTAATATTCTGTTGGTAGATTGATCATAGGTGAACTGCAGGGACCTATGCTGTTGTATCCTTATAATCTTCCATGCAGCTTGCATCAAACAGACTAGTTTGGACCTTAGATTCACAGATAGGTTAACAAACCAAGGCGTGAATCCATTTCTGATAAGGCTAAGATACCAAAAAATGCCTGTTAAAATCCTAACATCAATTTTTGATTTACACCATGAACTCTAAATCAACAGAGAAAGCGGATTAGTTGTAATTTGCTTTATAGACTGTCCACCTGGGTGTCTCAGGTAAATGATTTATCAATAAAAACATCAAGGAATCTTAATGAAAGGACCTTTGATGGTTTTGTCATGGCTGACTACAGGCATGTGGTCACTGACTCCTCTGGGGTCATACAGCATACAAGAGACTGTGTGCTGGAAATGAGAGACCACCTGTGGTTTGCATCCTTCTTCCTTAAATTGGAGAAACGATGTTGTCATTTGTCTCGTTTCCACCTTCTCTCAGCTCTGATGTCTGACGCCGTGGCTCACACTCTGGACGGCTGTGAGGTCCAACCACTTGGGGAGGAGCTAAACCCAGAGAGGGAGGAGCTTCTGGTGGACATGGATGTTGTGCGAGAGAGAGGATTAGAAATTATCAATACTACTGCTTACATTGCCATCACAGGTACAAAGCATGAAGACATTTAACATTATATGTTGTGTTATATGTATTATCAACTTTTTAACCAGAAAAACATCTCTGATGTTAAGAATATCCTCTCCTGGCCCAGTAAGGCAGAAATTAGCTACAGATGAGGAACAGTCACTGTCAGCTGTCAATAAGCGGCTGCCAACTCCTTTTCTCTTCAGTTTTTGACTCCCTGAATTCTTTTCATTCCGCTCTCTTTTATCTCCGCGCTCCTTCCAGGTGCTGAATCCATCTCTGTATACGAGGACGTCCTTCGCTCAGTTCGCTACCGACTGGCCAAAGGCTCAGCCCGCTTTGAGAGGCGGTTCCGCCTGTCCTGCTCTGAGATGAATGGTAGATACACCAGCAATGAGTTGACCCTGGAGGTGAGAAAAACATCATTCACATTACGCCTCTGCTACTGACATGAAGATAGACATATCCTTTAGATATGAGCATAGACGTCCAGCCTTGAACTTTAGAAACACAATATGTGCAGAAGCTAGAAAAAGGCCCATTGCCCATTTTTGTGCTCCTTCCTTTTTTTTTTTTTTTAACTTGGTTTGCTTCTCTCGTCCTTCCTTCAGGTAAACTTCCTCCACTCTCTGGACAGCCTGTACCACCCGTCCCACCTGCTGGCCTCTCAGCAGCAGTTCCTCCATCCATCCCACCACGCTGGAGAGCTGAGTGGACACACCCTACCAAATCCACACCGTAACTCAGGTGACATTTCCCTCAAACAACTTTCTCCACCCTGCTACATTTTTTAATTCTGCGCTTTCCTGCAGACAGAGAGTGCTTCACAATGAAATACAAAAAGAAAGATGTAAAATACACCTCTCATCTTGTTTCCTGTCTCTCAAATGGAAGCAAAAATTCAAAAAATCATCATAAAAAGAGTGATGGATAAAAGTGAAAAAATAGAATTTAAATTAGAATAAACAAAGTCAGTGTGTTTGTCTTGAGCTGTTTTTGAAAGTATTTACAGGGTTCAAAGATCTTATGTGTTAAATATGAGATACATTGTTCTACAAATGGTGTCACACTGTTTTATTAAGCAACCGGTGACAGTTACATGCCAAGATATGCTGCAATTTACCAAAAGACTGCATGCTTGTAAATATGAATTTAAACATGTCTGGATTTAATGCTATGAGAATCAGCTTTGCAAATGTTTCATGAGGAAGGCAACAGACTTGACATATTTGTTAGATTTCAAGTATACACACAATAACCTTTGGTAAGTAACACTGATTGTAAACATAATTTTGAAGTTTGTTTACAAGAAAACTCAAAAAGGCCTCTTTAAGTCTTAAGGGAGAGAATTTTTAAAGTTTGGGAGCTGGAGCCGAATCCAAAAAGACTCCGTCTTCTTTGGTTGAAAGCCTTTAGCGAGGAACAGCAAACAAACACCAATCAAAAGACCCCAGAGATGCACTAGTGATAAATCACTGCAGCAGAACTCTGATGCGCACATAAGCCTGAACCTGCAAAGCTCTAAAATAAATCACAAGACTCTTATATTTCGTTCTGACTTTGAGTTGTGATATCAGGATTTTTTAACTTGTATACCACACCTCTGCTGTTTAATATGTGTGATAACTACAGTTACACAACTGATAGGATTATCAGACTAAATCATATTTCCTACACAATCTTACAGCAAGTGTTCGGTTTCATATTTGCTTTTAAAAGAGATGGTTAGATTAGTTAATTGTGTTATTTCTAGACTTCAATACGTAGCAGTTTTTTAAGTCTAACTTATAACACACTGTTAAAACTTATCGTTGCAACATGGTGACACAAAGGTGTTTCGAATAGTTGTTGGACAACAACGGAGCTTAAAGGCACAGAGGAAAAAGCTACATCAGGTCTCAGCTGCACAGATAATATCTGGTGATGGGATCAGTTCATCACTGGTTATGTTAATTTTATAGAAATAATATAGAATACCAAAAAAACTTATCCTTACAAGAATTTTATCACACTTAACCTTCTCGCTGCTCTTGTTTTTTCTTTACAGTGGTGCCAGGAGCAGCTACTGTCATCATTATGGTGTGTGTGGGTTTCCTGGTTGTCATGGTGATCCTCGGAGTGTTCCGAATCCGCTCCATCCATCGTCGTGGTGAAGGTGCCAGGGGCGGCGCTAAGGAAGGGAGCAGCCAATGGGACGACTCTGCCCTCACCATCATCGTCAACCCAATGGAGGTTAAAAAAAACAGACAAGTTATTGTTGTTGAATTATGTGATAGTAATAAATAACCACTGCTGTTAACCCTCTTTATCATCTTGCATGTCGCTCTTTCACACAGTCCTATGAGTCTCGTATGGGCATCTCTGCTGACACTGAGGGAGAAGGGGAGGAGGATGAGGAGGTAGCGGAGTCACCTGACGACGCCAGCGACGACCAGCGAATTATCATCAAGAAGGAGGGGCGGGACGGCAACGCCCGTCGCTACTAAGCCACACGTGTCTCTGCACCAGTTCTCATGGAAACCACAAACCGGATCACCAGTCACACACACACAACACAACACTTTTAATATCAACGACTGCTGACACCACTAGTATAAGGAATGTATGCTTACAAACACTACGCACAACACTGTCACTGTAATACTTTTGACACTCAACGCCATATGTGACCTATAGCCAACAACGGGCTGTTGTTCTCCACCTAAATGTTCAATGGCACAATGTATACAGTTAATGTAATTTAACCGCCTGAGCAAACCCCACCAAAATTGTATGTGGTGCACCAGTTCTAAATCACATGACGGTAATGTGTCTGTATAGTGTAACACTGGTTGAATGAGACTGCTTATGTTTTTTTTAAAATAAGATTGTATTCTATCTTTTGTTATTGAACACAGAATGAAATCTTTACAAAGTGAAAACTGGTACAATTCTGCAACATGCAGGCATTGAATAGATCTGTAGGCGAAGACACAAAGCCGTGATCACGACATGTCTCCGCACTCTCTTACTAGACTCGCTCGAGAAGTCTGTGCACAAGTTCTTTTTCTCCTTCTTTACATCCTCTGCTCACACATTCCTCAACCACTGTTAACTGCAGAGTGAAGACAGTGAGGTCAGACATTACGGCCACCCTCCGATTTATTCATAAAAAACTAAAAACAACTGTGCTTGCTGGTATTTCTCTTTAGGTATCGTGAATACTTTAGTGCTTCAGCTCCTGACTATATTTTATGTGGGGCTGATGATAAAATGAGAAGATTAAGGACTATCAACCATACACCTCATCCTTTACACAGGTTGGTACTACTGCAATGCTCCATTGTTGCAGAGTGAAAGTCTCAAAGTGTTGAGCCTCTGTTGAACATCTCTGTTGTTTCCAGTTCAGATCGGAGTCTTTGCAGAGTTCCAGCTCTAGCTAACATCACCACCTACAATAAACCTGACCTCTGACCCCCCTCACAGTGACCACTGGAATGTCTCTAAATGACTCACTGCACTGTTTTACTCACTGCACACTGCTCTTACAACAACAAAACGCCACATGCAAACACACACACACACACACACACACCAAAAAAAACACACACGCTCCAAGATGCTACCCCTGCTGTTTCCAGAATGTCAGCTCAGCTTGGGCAGTTTTGATTGTATTGATTGTAATGAACTTTCTGTACATACAATGATGAATATTATGATATTGTTATTACTATTATTATTGCAGCCACTCTTTATTCCTGCACACTTTAAAAGGGAGCATATTATGATTTACTTATTTTCCATTTGAGTAATCACCTTTCCAGCATCAGAAAACAGTATAATAATAATAATAATAATAGTAGTAGTGATAAGGATGATAATCCCTGGCTTGATGAGTGTCTCTTAATTTGTGTGTAATATTGTTGTAATTTAAGAACTTGTCCATATCTGAATCACAGAAAAAGGAGGGCACATTGTTGTGATACTTAAATAAGTCTCACTCGTTTTATCTTTCACGCTTCCAGGTAATTTTTACACATTTCAAAACAGAACCTTTTTTTTCTTCTTCCTCTTTTTTTCCCCCTCCATTTGATATCTTTGGTTTAATGAATGTACAACTGTGTGCTTCTCCTCACCTCCACCCCTCCCAGCCCCCCGCCTTTTACCTTCACCTCTCCCTCTGTGTCTCTTGCTGTCTGTCTGTGTAGCCTATCAATGTGCAGTGCTAAACCTGTCAGTAAATAAAGCCTGTCGTTTTCGAGTGTGATGTTAAGAAGGAATAAACATTGCATTGATTAATAACTTATATTATTACTATGTTACTATTGGAACATTACTGTAATTATTGATACAAGATGACATGGATTATGCTGACTAATTGTTATTGAGAACTGTCAGAAAACATAACAAAATTCATAATAAAAACACTATATGAAGTCTATAAGAGAGAGTTTTCTTGTAATGGTAGCAATGTAAAACAGGATATAAAGAGGAGATTCTACGTTAAAAGTAACTTAGAAGAATTGCATTTTGTGAAAATTTACAATATTTTAGGCTCATCTTGCAATTGACCTATAACTGATTCCATATAGATGTCATACATTATTGCTATCTGTCCGTGGTACTTACTTATTTAGCACATTGATTGGATTCCTAAACTACTCTGTATTGTTTTATTGAAAAAAGCATTGCACTTATTTTCCGCACAGCATCTATCTCACAATTTGATTTACACGTGAGTTTTTAGTTTAAGATACAAAAAGTTAGAAAATATAACTATTAAAATAAATAAACCTGCAGTATGTAAGGTAACTTTAACTAACTCAAGCTTTACAGTAAAATGCTGCTGACAGTGAGAGTAACAACTACATCTTAAGAATACTACTTTACAATTTGAAGTAGGCCAATTGCATTTATGAAATTTACTTTAATTAAAGTACAAAAGTATTATTATAAAAGTATTACCAATAATCTGAACCCATTATAGGTCTCATATATATGTTCTGGAGTCGAATTATTGGGTAGAATAAAATGAATAAGTAAAATGTCATTTGTGACTGACGGTTGTATATATGTGTGTGTCCGTATCTGTGTGTCTGTCTGTCTGTCTGTGTGTGTATAAACTGAATTGTGTGTATACTCCTTTCATTACTAGTTTGTGGCGCAACCGGGTGCAACCTATACTACAGTGCTAACATTTGATTGAACATACGATGCAAAGCTTACTTTGTGTGTATAAAGAAAATGTTAAAATGTTTAGTTTGAAGTTTTTCTCCTCCATAATGGTGTTTTTCACCTGGCCACCACTCTTCTTCAGATTAGCTGGACTTTGATTTCCTGCGCAATTTCTTTTTTACGTAAAAAATTAGGAAGGTGTACGTAATCAGTCTCCATCTGATTCACTAACCTGACAGTTTTTCACGTAAAGCGGTTGTGAATACGTAAATGCCGTAGCGTTACGAGACACTCCAAGCGAACGGTGAAGGGTTTTGTGGGTCATGGGGGAGGAAGGTAAATAAAAAAGAAACGCTTCCAGCACACGGCGGTTGATTTCAGACGGTTATCGGGAGGATTGACATTGCGGCAACTTTTGCTCTGACACGGTTGGACGGAGAAGACATCCCGGAGAGGAGGTGACTGTCGGTTCGGCTACAGCTGCTGCTGTCGGCGGTGAGATGAACATCATGCTACCCGTCCGTTCATGCCTCTCTGACCACATACAGCAGGAATGATCTCTGCACTAGCCCTGCTGCAGCTAGCTAGCACCGTTAGCTAAAGCTAGCTACACTCGCTATTGTTGAAAGGGTCGTTATTTCTTCAGTTCTTCTTCACTAAATGAGAAGCTTTTGGTATATAAAAAGAGACACGATAGGTGGGGTAACGTTTATCAAGCTAATACTGCTGTATGTGGCAGAAGCCTCAGTTAGCTTCCTACAAAACAAAGCTGTGTGCCAAGTGTAACGTTACACCAAGTGCTCCTTGTCTAGTTGGTCTTGTTTGACACATGACAGCAGATTGACAGCTAAAAACTTGGGGGTTAGCTTGCAGTAGTTTGATGGTAGGCTACGTGTGTGTAGTGCAAAAATTTTTTATGATTAAAATGAACAACAAAAGCGGAATATAACGTGCAGAACAAAAAACCTCACACAGTTCCCAACAAAGAATATGGGATGTAATTGTTAGCTAGGTGAATTGAGCGAGTGAACAGGTGTCACAGTGGCCTATCTGTGATAGTGTGTGTATTAATATCTTTGTTAATCCTCTTACTTTGACCCTAATCATCATACAGCAGCTGTTTGAATCATCAGGAAAAATATCTTTAAATCTATGGTCTGGTGTAAGAGCGATGGGCAGCCCACCTGTGGAACTGACTCTCTTGTGTAGTACTTTTCTGTGTCTTGTGTTTTAAGGTTAACATTTTTGTGCTAGTCTGGTAGAGAAGACAGGAAATTATTTTTTTTTTAAGGTTCAACATAGAAATTGGAAACCATCAACATCCCTTGAAAGAGTTTAGAAAAGCTGAGAAAGCCAGTATGTATGACAGCTTGTCAGCCGTTCATCCATGGGCCTAAAGATAGGTCAGTGAGTTAGCAGCAGATTTTTCCTCATGAACCAAATCTAATTATTTTCGGTGTATGCACTTAGGACTTAAGCCACTGCTATTAGGATTTTTTTGTCATTATTTTACTAGAGGGTCGGATAAGTGATCATCAGATAAATGTGGAACAAACAGGACTTAATAATAGTACAATGTTAATGCTTTAAAAAGATACCAGAGCTTCAGTCCTGTTCAAAAAAGGGTTAGGGCCAGCAAGATAACAGGATGTCAAGCCATCAGTTCAGTACTTTACTTGGAAATAGACACAGGTTTATCTACAAAACCTTTCATAGTCATTTAAATAAAATTCAAAGTAACTGGTAACTCACCAAAGAAGAAGTTAACACGCTGACCAGATATCGAATAGCACATTTTTTATATTCAGTGCTGTGACAATAGTTTGAGGATTATTCCATGAGCACTGCATGATTTAAATTACAGTCTGTGATTTTTGTGATCAAAATATGACGTTATAAATGCTGTCTTTTTCTTATTGTAAAGACTGCATTGCACTTGGAGACCAAAATCCACTGAACTTTCCAGACCAGCTGAGTGTAATACACGTGGAATGCCTGTGCCTTCTGGACCATCATACCCACATTATTAATGGTTCACCCTCAGCCAGGAAATGACACGGAAAACAGCAGATGGAGCTTGAATATGGTTGTGACATGAGCATATCTGTGCAGTGCGAACACGTCAAGATTTCACTGTGCTTGGCTTCTCAGCACTTTAAGGGGTCAGAAACACTCAGAAATGTTGAAAGGGCTGTTTAAGATAGTGCACTACAACATTTTAGATTACCTGCCTGTATATATAAAGTGCAGAAATTATTTTATTGGTGCTGAATTAAAAAATTCTACATTGATATTCAAAGAAGATGAATGTGTTTGGATATCTTTTATTTTGCATTTTGTCTATAAAAAAGCAAAAACTTTTCATTATATCAGGGCTTTTTGACAGAAGTGACTTAATCTGTGTAGAATGTCGTACTTTGGTTTGATATAATTCTAAGAGGTGAGCCCACACTGCTGTTATCTTTACTTTGTGGTTCAGTGGGGACTTTTTCGTAAACAAAAATTGGATTTTGTGCAATCATTTAATACAAAACTCAAATAATGCATGTTTTTATTCTTTTCTCAGTTCTCAGGTGGTCTGATTGGGTTTGCCTCATCCTAGTGTTGCCATGGCGATGCGGGAGTTGGTTGAGGCAGATTGCGGGGGAGCCAATCCCCTCATGAAGCTGACCAGTCACATGACCAAGGAAGGGGGGGCATGGCGGCACCGCTCAACACCTACAGTGAGTAATTTGTAGATGTCTGTTTGTAGGTCAAATGGGCGAATTTTTTGGCTGAAGCGTTTCATGGTGCACATGTTCAAGTCTTACCGCCATGTTCAAGTCTGACAACAGAAATACTGGGAGTTGTTTTGTTACCTAATAGTTCTTCTCTTTTTTCGCAGATTCCCCCCACTGCTATAGAAATAGCAACTGAAGAGGAGGTTCGTGCTTTGGTTTCTTTCAATATTTTAGTAAACTGTGACTATAATAATAATGTATAATGTTCAATAAATTTCTTAAAAAGGTGAATAACCTTAACTGACTTTAGTAACAGTTTTCTTTTCTTGATTCAGCTGGTGAATGAGTTCCTTCAGGCACCCCCACGACCCCAGCACACATTTGACATGGGCCAGCTGTTGGAGGAAATGCAGCAGATTGACCAGCAGACTTACAGACAAGCTCCACAGAGAGGTGCAATTCATTATTTTACATTATTTTATTATTCTTACTCTAAGGAATTATCTCAAATGTTTTAAAGACTTTTTGCAGCATTTTAAGCACTGCATTTTGTCATATCTCAGCTCCAGATGTGGCGGCCTTGGCCCTCTCCGGTGACTGGACAGCTGAGTTCCTCTCAGGTCCTGATTCTGCCTCTGCACCTGGACTCACAACTCTTGGTGATGCAGCAGATGCTGATTGGACAAGAGAATTTATCGCTGAGGCTGCAGGTAGCTGGGCTTTATTGCAGTTGCTTTTTTTTGCTGTCCTGTGTTTCTATCTGGGAACACACACTTTGCTTGATGTGCATGTCATGTTTCTGGAGTCATCATCAATCTATGGTGTCATCAAATTTTGCTAAGATCAGAGGAATATTGCCTTTATTTCTGCATTGTGTATTTTTTTTTTTTTTTTTTACATTGTTCCCACCTGCTGTGTTTTTCTCCCCTTTGTTTTGGTGCTCCAGATCCTGGACGTTGGGCAGAGGAGTATCTGGAGCAGTCGGAAGAGAAGTTGTGGCTGGGAGACCTGGGAGATAAAGAAAATGAATGGTTAGTAGAAAAAGGGATGGGAGAAATGACTACAGAGGGTTAGATGTGTGTAGATGAAGAATTGCTTGCATGAATGGCTACTTTAGTCCCATTGCTATAAACCTGGAGCATAGTAAAGACTCTTGTTGGGGAAGTTAAAGAAAATAGAGAAATGGGAAAATGGGGATAGGTAGACAGGGATGGCAGATTTGAATGCATGCCTGAACCTTGAAAACGTTCTTGTTTTCTTGTTAAGTGGATGTGTCTGTTGAATTTTCTTTTTTCAAACAATTACCTTTGTGCATGCTTGTCTAATGATGTTGAGCTCCATCAGAAGGAAGCAACTGAATGTAAGGTAAAGTCAATATAGAGAATAAAGGCCTTCAGGTATCTAATTGTCAACAAAGTGCACTGCCTTCAAAAGAACTCTTGTGTACAACGATGAAAGTACAGCCTTCAGCTTGAATCCATTTGTTTCAGCCTACAGAGCAGAATACAATGGAGCTGCTGCTTCTTATCTTATAACTCCTTAAAGTTTAATGTTAATAGTTGTGTTGTTGTTGATCCAACAGGACGAAGGAATATCAACCAGGAGAGGAGCTGAGGCAGACAGCCAATGAGCTTGTCTCTAAGGTTGATGACCCCAAGTTGCAAAACACAGAGGTGAGCAGCAACTTCACATGTGCCTAACAGCTGTTGGATCCTTTTTATACCACGTGTCATTCTTTTTTACATATCACCATATCTTTTCTCTGTTTCTTTTAACATTCTTATGAGGCAGTTTCTTGGGAGCATAGTGCTTAAGTAACATTAATGATGCTTGTTTTATTTTGGTTTTAAAAGTAGTCTTTGGAAAGAAACTGGTTGGATTGGAGTGAAACTAGTATTACACACACTAGTGTAAACCTGACAAATTAGCAATGGTAAATGCTTTTTTGCTGTTATTTTTTTCGTTGTTGTGTAGTTCCTGCGATTCATTAGGCAGATTGGCGAGGGCAGTGTGACAGTGGAGAGCAGAACAGACAAACAGCTCACAGATAAAGCTCAGGCCCAGCAGGCTCAGAACTGGGCCTCAAACCTCAACCAGGTATGGTACGAGTCACTGCCCACTGAGGAAGGGATGGTTGCAACTGGGAATACATTGGGGAGGCACATTGGTTCACTTTTGCACTGTATAGGCCATGCCTTGTGACTCATCACCATAGTATCTGATGAAGAGTAACATTTTCCAAAAATGTAACCCAAAGCAGCCTCTCTGATCGTTGTAACATGAAGCTCGAGGCTGCACAGCATTGTAGATGGAATTTGTTCAGCAAAGAGCCAAGTCTGCCTCTCTTCTTATGCATGTAGTTTTAAATGTGCACATTCAAAATCCCATCTTGACTCGGTTTTAATTCAGTTCTTGATTTTACTAAGGGTGTAAGTCATTCAGTTCAAATGGAAAAAAGGCTGTTGCCATATTTTAAATTTTAAGCAGATATTCCCCTAAAACTATATGACTAAGGAAGCCCATTTCTGCAAAAAAAGGTTGATAATAATCCAAAAGCAAGATATGCAAAAAACAAGAAATTATTAAGATGTTACTATCTCTGAAATAGACAATATTTTAAGTCTTTTTTTAATCTAAATTATTCAAATTTTTAAAATTTATTTATTTATTTATTTATTTTAAATTTTTTTAACAACTCAACTATACTAGTACATTTTAGTAAGTCATTAAAATTCACAATGACGCAAATCACATCTTTCGTAAGGAATGAAAATGAAAAACAAAAACAGGACACTAATAGAGTTACAACATTTCATTTAACAACCAATGGCATAGAAGGCATGGCATCTCAGACATTTTAGTTCTTTATATAACAATAGTGTTTTCTCTTTTTATTAAGTCATAATTTTAAAAATGCCCTTTGTTGCCCACTTAATAAAGCAAAGATCTCCTTTGCCTTAGGATAAGCGACATAGATTTTACTTGGAAATTCTAGGACCTTATGCCAGATACTAATTGTGTTTCTCATAAAGGGATTATCTGTGAGCCTCATTAGTGTTTTTACAGATGCTCAATATAAATAAAATGTCAGGTTGCAAGCTTTTGATACAGATTTGTACCCATGACGAGCAGTAGCATTGTAAATTGGGTATTGTAAACCCCCTCTCTTATATGGCAAATGAAGAAGTGATCATGATAATACACAATAAGAAGATGTAATTCATCTTAATTTATTATGTTTAGCATAAAGGGCCAACTGTTCAGAAATTCAGTTAGCACAGTCATCATAGGTTAAAAGTTACAGGACATCTACATCCCCACGGTTGCAGTAACATTGGCACCTAAATACTTCATGATACATTTTTAACCTTTTCTGATTTTTATCCTGGTGGTCATTGGCTTCCATTTTGTACAGTGCATGTGCAGCTCTCAGTCCTGTTCATAATGAGTTTCAGTTCACCATGGCTCCATTGTACTTTATTGCCCTCTAACTTTGACATGTACTTTTCCCATTTTTGACTTGCCCTCGAACTCTCGGCCTGCCATTCCCCTCAATTAACAACCACCATTCATCTGCTCCTCCTCCTACTTATAATTACTTCTACTCTGCCCACCCTTCCAAAAAAAAACAAACAAAAAACACCTCACCAACTGCTCCCTCCTCCTTGAACCATTGCCCCATTCCCCACCGCCACCTCCTCCTCACCTTCCGCCATAGTTCCTGACGGAGACGGGGGGAGGGAGTCTTCCCTTGGAACCCCCCGAGAGGAGTGAGAAGATTGAGAAAGTTAAAGCTAAACAAGCAGAGCAGTGGGCCAAGGTCGTCAGGCAGGTAGGACCTCTGTGGTCGTGGCGGCAATAGATAATTTCATTTTTAGCTGCATTTATTGCGATTTTTAAGTTTTGCAACTAGTGTTGTGCTAAGAGTTTTGTCCTGCACATAAACAGTAAAATGCACGCAGCGTTATATATTTTTGTTGCTGTTAAGTGCATTTTCGATCTGATGAAAAAACAGGAAAAAAACAGTTAATTAGGAGGAAGAAAGATAGGAGAAAATTGGCTTTTTCTCTGTTGTTTCTTTCATCTTTTCCTCTTTTTCATTCATTTTCCTCTATATTTTTCCCTGTTTTAATGTCCCCATCCTCAGCTCTAATAACAATTTTTGCTGCCAACACCTGCTGACTCAAGTCAACCACTGTCATTGTTCTGCATTGCTTTTCAGGTGTCAGCGGACTCAGCTGAAGCCTGGGTAGATGAGTTTGCCACATCAGGACCTGAGTTCCATGAAGCTAAAGCTGCCGTGGAGGTGAGGATATAATCTGTGAGCTCAAACTAAAGAGACGTTAAATCACATCAATATCCTGGAAAATAAAGTTTGAAAACAAAATTTAACAGGAAGGGACATTTTTCTAAACACTAATTATTTACCAAGGTGCCCTTGATGAAGGAACTTAATCCTGTTTGAAAAAACAAAACCTTGGCTTTCTCATTTTACCTATTTACCACCACTAGTACTCTCTCCTTTGTACCTTGGAAAAATAAAGGTTAAATATCTCTTGATTACAGGGTGATGTGATGAGACTGTGAAGTAATGATGTGTATCTGTCATGTTGTCAGAGTGATGTGGATTTCTGGGAAAAGCTGCAGCAGGAGTGGGAGGAGATGGCTAAGAGGGATGCAGAGAGCCATCCGTGGCTGTCTGACTACGATCAGCTACTCAGCACTTCTTATGACAAGGTAGCTGTCGGCCTGCTGAGACCAGGCATCTGCTTAGAAATTCTATCTGCTAACATGTTTGAGGAATTCAGCATTTTTGCAAGTAGTGCACGACTTGATGTCTGAAAGTACATGACGTGCAGTACGTTGCTTTGTCTTATTAACCTTATTCTGCATAATGCTGTGTTAGAGCAGCAGAATGTAGAAAGGCTCTCAGCAGTCTGCATGTTTTCCTTCTATTTGTCTCAGGGGTATCAGTTTGAAGAGGACAACCCCCACTTATCCCACCCGGACCCTTTGTCAGAGGGAGTGAAGAGGATGGAGGCAGGGGACATCCCGGGTGCCGTACGCTTCTTTGAAAGTGCTGTACAGAGAGAACCAGACAACCAGCTGGTGAGACTCTCCAGCCTGTGGTTTCATTTGCATTTTTCAGTCTCTAAAATATTTAATAGTAAATGTTCAAAGGCCTACATAAAAAAACCTAAAAAAAGCTCCTTACTTACAATTTTAGTCATGTTTGTTTTCATATCGAGGGAAGTTGTAGTGACGTCCTGCTGTGTGTACATTTGCTTTCATTAAATTGCAGGCTTGGCAGTATCTGGGAACCTGTCAAGCAGAGAACGAGCAAGAATTTGCAGCCATCAGCGCCCTCCGCAGGTGGGAAATGTTAGCAAAAACCATCACTTCAAATGCAGAACAGATGTGCTGAATTTCAGTAAAACTTGGTTAAACAAATTGGATGTGGCTTTTCCACTGCCTTTTTTGAATAAACGTTCATGACAAAATTCAAGTAGTTGCATAGAAAGCAAACGAGTCAATCATGAAAGTAGATTTCATACTATTACCTAATTAATGTAGAGTAGAGTGATCCTCCTGCCAAGATTCTTATATCTGTAGCCACCAATTTTTCCAGTTCACTTCCATGTTAATTAGGTTTTCATTTGCTGTTTTAACCAAAAGCATGTCATTATTAAATAATAAGATAATGTTGTTACTTCTGACCTTTTTCCTCTTCCTTTTGCCTCCTCTTCCTTCATTAGATGTATAGAACTTAAGAACGATAATCTGACTGCACTGATGGCGTTGGCTGTCAGTTTCACTAATGAATCGCTGCACAGGCAGGCCTGTGAGACTCTTCGTGACTGGCTGAAGCACAATCCAAAATACCGTTCTGTGTGGGAGCAGAATGAGCACGAACGCCAAAAGAATGGTGCCAGAGAAAGGGACAAGGAGAGGGAGAGGTTCGGATCGCTGCTGCCAGAGTAAGTATCACACATGACATTCAGAATGTGTGATACAGATGTGAAGTGCAGATGTGTGTGTCTTCTGGCTCTCATTCTCTCTGCTCCTTTCTCTCTTTTTTTTTCCTGCACAGATCTTTGTTTACTGATGTTCAGTCCCTGTTCCTGCATGCAGCCAACTCTGACCCCGCCCAGGTAGACCCCCAGCTGCAGTGCGGCCTGGGAGTTCTCTTCAACCTCAGTGGGGAGTACGACAAGGCGGTGGACTGTTTCAGCGCTGCTCTTTCTGTCACACCACAGGTCAGTGCAGAAGCCTGAGCTGAGACCTATATCTGTCTTTGCACTGCATGCGCGGTTTGTTTCTGAGCTCTCCTTTTTATTCTTCGTCTCTATCAGGACTACCTGCTGTGGAATAAATTGGGTGCCACGCTTGCAAATGGGAGCCGCTCGGAGGAGGCAGTGGCTGCCTACAGGAGAGCTCTGGAGCTGCAGCCTGGTTTTGTTCGCAGTCGCTACAACTTGGGAATCAGCTGCGTAAACCTAGGAGCACACAGGTGAGGGAGTATGTCCTACTTTTGTAGATATGTGTTTTGTACAAAGAAGGTCATTTTAATCAAGAATGCGTTTACTTTTAGGTTTACAGGGATGTTTTTAGTTGCAGTTATCACACCTATATTATTTTCTTACAGCTACAGATGGCAAGGAAAGGTTTTTGTTGGCAAGGAATAATGTACATCTTTGTGTAAAATGGAACCTTTGACTTGGCCTAATGCAAGCTGTGAGACTAAAATTTTTGATTTTGAAAACTTTTTTTCAGTTGATTACATGCCAGAAATGGTGAGCATATTATCACATTGTGTTTTGTAAAGTTTTACCCAAATTTTTTCAAACTGTGATCATAGAAGCTTACCAAGTCTTGTGCAGTGCAATAGCTTTTACTTCCACTGGATGGCAACAGCAGTTTTATAAAATACACCCAGTTGCCAGTTTGCTACACTAACCTGAAACATTTCAATACAGTAGCTCTGAAATAAATCCTACCTTTTTTTAATTTGTGATGTTTAGTTTTTGTTGAAAATTAATCAAAGATTTAACATGATTGTTGAATCACATTGCTTTACACTGAGTGTTGGTGCACTTTGTAATTTAAACTTCCCCATTCATACATGTCTGGGTAATCTAAAAAAATATTAGGTTTATTAGAGAATATCTGAAATTAAAACTCAAATAAATATAGTCACAGTTACTTTAATTAGCTTTTGTTACTCCTTATCCTCAGAGAGGCAGTGGAGCACTTCCTTGAAGCTCTGTCTCTGCAGCGCCAGGCTGCCGGAGATGGAGCAAGAGGGGCCAGGGGCCCTGGAGGTGCTGCAGCCACTATGATGTCTGACAACATCTGGTCCACTCTGCGCATGGCTCTCAGCATGATGGGAGAGAGCTCTCTGTACGCTGCTGCTGACCGTCGGGACTTGGACACGTTGCTGGCTCACTTCTGCCAGAGAGAGGTGGAGGGTGCGACTGAATGAGGTCTAGCCCGTGGGGGGCTCATTGAGTGTGAGTGTGTTTTGGTGGGAGGTAAATGTTTGGGTGACTGAATGAAATGAAGAGGAATCAAAATGTAATGATTCCAGAGAAATGGAGGAGGAAAACACTGTGAATTATCCACCATCCTAGAGACGTCAACTTGTGGTCATGTGCGCTTAATGACTCTTATCAAATGTTGCAGTATTAGTCTCTACCTGGATGAGGCAGCCAGCAGTAATACAGTAATGCCACTGTATTTTTTATGTTTGAGAGTCCTCACATTTCCTCCTACTCTGTTGATCTGGACAGCTGAGTTTAATGTAATGTCACTTTGATTTGAAATGTGTTCTCAGTGAAGAGAGTAAATAATGAAGAACGAGTGAATCCAGCTTTGTGACATCAATTACATTCAACAGCCGGTTGTAGGTTGAACTGTATACTCACTACGGTTATGTAAATTAAAGGTACAATATTGCTACAACTGCTTTTTATCAAAAGTGATGCCTAGGAAAGGATAAAGCCCGTCCAGAGCACAAACAAGAATCAGAAGTGCTAGAGCAGCTTGTTTCTTTTTTATACTTTATTTAATTTTTTAGTAATCAGTTATCAGCCTGGATGATGAACTGACAACCAGCGGGACTGTTACTGTTATGATAAGGTGTGTGTGTCTGTGTGGGTGTGTTTATGTATGTTTTTGGTTAAGTGGGAGATATTAATCACGTACAGGATGATAAGATCATATAACTGTAATATCGTTAAGAGTAATTCCTCTGGGCTCCTCCCTCTCTTGCTCTTTTTTCATATCGCGCTTGTAAAACATTTTGCTTCATTGTAAAATAATGCTATATTATGCCATATTGTGTATTGTAACAAAATTGTTGCACTATAATTGTTTTCAGGCTAGGTAAATCCTGACTGCAATGTTTAATATAATATTCAGCAATAAAGCTTTGATTCCAAACATCAGGTGGTGTGCTTTTTTTCAGAAAAGAGAGAGAAACAGAGAATTATTTTATAACATTTTAAAATACTTGCGCTGAAATTAAATGCAAATGATTTTAAATTTAAGCACTTTTTGTTTTTGATTATAGCTATAACATTATAAAATAAACGAATTGTATATTGAGTTTTTTTACCTAAAATAAACCTGTTCGTAAACAGACATCTCTGAATGATCACAAACTTGATTTTGGATATACTAACTTAATTCTGTGATGAAAATGATGTATCAGCAAATACGATTACAAAGGATGAAAGTTAAGCTTTCAAAAAAAACAAAATTTGGTAGACTGCTTGTTTGACCATTAAAATAAGCCCTTGATTACTTGATTATTAATTGACTTGGCTTCATAAATATCCTATTTTTTTTAACCAAGGATATTTACAATACTGTTTTTAGCTTTAAAAGGTACATGTATGATTAAATAATGCTCATTAAAGTCAGTAATTATCGTGAAGCACGTCCAACCCTCCCTTACTGTCATAATATGTTAAAAAGTAAAATCTTTTGCGAGATGGATTCACACAAATAATGCAGTAAATATATACTTTCTCACTATATGTATAGCGTGATATCTCCGAAAAGTATCGCTTTTTAACTACAATAATCCTTAGGCCGTTAGGTCAGAGTGAAGCATGTTTTAGGAGCATTACTTTAACGTTTCGGTTCATATTTCTGTGAAAAGGTGATAAACAAAGCACGCATTTCAACTTTCAAATGTGTTATCACCACAACGCTACGCCCATTTCGAACGCCGTGTGCTCTAAGCCAATCAGCACGAAGGAGGTGGAGACGACCCGGACGCTGATTGGTTCATTCAAAAATAACATACACGCAACCCCGCCATTTAAATGTTTTAAAAGTCGTGCATGTTTCCCCTATTCAACTCAAATGAGAAGTGAAAAGAGGTTTATTACCACGCCTGTCCTCGTCTTGTATCAGGTAAGCAAGAGAAAATATTTCACTCTTAACACTTAAGCTGATTTTACTAACATTAACATGCACTTAATACATTTTTTACGGTTAACGGTTACCATTTCAATGCTGCATCATCAACTAGCATCGTTAACGTCATTAATTACCGTAAATGAATGAATGAAATTAAACTTACTGATGTTAGCCTGGTTAAGCGTTAGCTAAGCTAGCTTATTGTTTACTGGCTAACCATTTCTCCTCTGAATTTAAATGTTGATATACGAAATGTATATCAACATTTAAAAACCTATGTAAGTTAATCGTTACGTCGACGTAGAAATGCAATTGAAATGCAACATGAAAGAGTGCTATTTATCAGTCTTTTACAAGGTTAAATTACTTTTATCATTTACTATCTATATTTGTATCATAATATACAAGCGATTATTTAAAAGATAAAAAAATTCTCATTCCATTTCATTAACAAAAGACAATAATACGTAAAGAATTGTTCATTCAAATGGTGTTTTGTTAAAATACTTGCATGTTCCTGAGTTACTTTTATCATGTTGCTCTGGTTAGTTAAGTTTTTTCTGTTCTATGTACTTGTGAGCCAGTTCACATCAAAAACGCGTCATGGGATCCAGTGAGAGCAAGATCGCAGGGTCTGCACCTTTAAAACCAGAACCAGCCATCAAAAACAATCGAGTCAGTCGTCTGATAGATCCGCGCTCTCCTTCAACAGGAATCGACCGCACACCTATTCAGGTAGGTAACCATGCTGACTTACAACCAGACACACTGTAAACTGAAGGAAGGGAGGACATTTAAAGATACTTAAAAAATAAAAGATTAACCATTCTTAATATTATCCCCAGGTCAGTGAGCTTCGGCCCAAAGCAGTTTCTGATGTGAAAAGTGAGCATCAACTGGTATTCACTGATCCCCGCTCACCCACTGTTGGCATTTCCCGCACCCCTGTCAGAGAAGTCATGAGAGGTAATCATTTGGTAAAACACAACCTCAGCTCAGCTTTTGTCACCTGCTAAATGCCCTCTAACGTAATGTTTTTCATTTGCCCTCACAGCGACAGTTGGGTCCTTTGCCCGTCGCCTTGGTATGATTTTCCACAACGAAATTGAGGGCAAAGTCCCTCAGAAGCACTTCAGTGACGCTGTGGAGGAAGAGGCCCTTAAGGAAGAGCTGGCCTCCACTGAGCCCCTCCTGACTCCTCAGCCCTTCCGGACCTTTGGCTCCCTAGCTGACCACGCTAACCTTCTGACCACCCCTGTAATGCCTCTCCAAAGTGAGGGTGACTCAAGCCCTTTTGTGCTTCTTGAGGAGCCGCAGGTGGAGGTGGAGCTAGAAACTGAGGCAGACTTTAGCCTTGAGGAGGCTCAAGAAGCAAAAGAGTCTCCTCTTCACAAGAGACTGAGCATGAGCCTGATAACTTGCCATGAGGGAGCAACCTCATCCCAGGTCTTTGTTGAGGTGCACCATGACAGTACTTCATCCCCAGTGTCTGCTGTGGAACTGGAGCCACTCGGGGGGAGTGGTGTGGATCATTCTTACGCCCTTCCTTGTGTCACTGTTAACACTGAGTTCACTGCTGAGCCTCTCCTACCCACTGATACAGGTGACTCCCCAGCTCAGGTGTCCCCAGCACAGCCAGAGGAAGCAGAGCAAACACCATCCTCTGAGGAAACAAAAGAGCTTGTTAAAGAATTGCCTTTGCCCTCTGAACCTGCTCTATCAGAGCCACCGATTGTCCCCAGCCCAGAGCAGGAACAGCTCCGCCCGAGCATTCGCTGCCCCACCATTGACCCAAGGAGCCCCAGTCAGGTGGTGTTCAAGCCGCAGTGGCTGGGAAAAGGTTTTGGCGCCACTGGGCAAAGAGCTAGAGGAGTGCAGGGTGGAAAGGGAGGCTCCTCTCCTCTTGCTGTCCGTGTAGCCATTAAGAATGTCAACAATGAAAACAAGGGACAGTCTGGGAAAAGGAAGCAGAAAGGTGTGTAGAGAGTTTGTGGCCTCTTGTTAACTGCGATAACGAGGTGCTGTTGTCTGACGTTTTCTATTTTTTGTTTCAAGGTACCGAAGGTCGCTCCCCACTGCAGATCCTTAAGGAGACTAACTCGCCCAGGGATCAGCCTTCTAAGGTACTTTATTTAAGCATGCACTCACTGCAAAAATACCTACACTCGTTATTTGCTGAATTTGTATGTCCAGCATGTTGATTTTTATCTTTAAGATAATGATTAATTTAGCTGTCAAAAAAAATAAACTGCTGAGGTAATGTGTTCTTCCTGCTCTCCAGATGAAGCTGAAGGTGTCCACCCCAGACAAGCAGAGGCTTGGACAGATGGACCGCAGAGTGCTGGCAGTAGCTTTGGATAAGGAAAATAGATGATTTACTGCAGCAGCATGTACAGAATCCTGCCAATTTTATCTCTTAAAAACAAGCTTTTATGTGTACAGCTTTCTTGTACTGGTTTTCTTTTGTGTATATTGCGAAACTTTCACTTCTAGCTGTTTCCTATGATGTTTTGTCCTCTTGTAAATGTAAATAAAATTCTTGCATACATACCGTACCTACGAAATATTTGCATTGATTGTAAACTAATTTAGCTCTCTTTGCTGTCTCACATGCTTTTCTCGTGCTTTTTCTCTCTTGAGATACTCTTCATAACTTAATTCTGCAGCACCTGAAGTGTAAGATTTCAAGGCTGTATTTTGCACAAGTAACAGTCCAATCTAAACAATGAATATTTGTTCAGCTTGTATAGAAAGAAAAGGTGCTGATCTTGTATTTAATGCAGCTGGCATTATAGTTGCAACTTTCTTGGTTTTGACACTATTATTTACTTCCCTACTAATCAATTTTTACTTTTCATTGAACACTTTGTAGTGAAGCTTCAGTTTTTACCACTAGGGGGAGCCTGTAAATAAGCCATGTAATTTAACTTTTGTCTGTAAAAAGATTGTGTTTATGCGCTTTTATTCAAGCACCTAATTTTCTTCATGGACTGAATTTACTGAGGTTTTTTTTTTCTTTGTCCTGTGTAATTCAAATAAAATTGGTCCTTGATGCCATATTGCATGCTTTATTTCATATTCCTATTCAGCCTCCTACTGGATAATTCCATATCTTGTAGGATTAAATTATGAACATGTTCTAAATAAAATTGTTACTAAAGTAAGCATGTAAGAAATTAACACAAAACACTTGTCTATTGCAGAATCCCATATTTATTTGACAGTCTTTAAGAAAGATTTTGCTTTAATTTCAACATTGTGTGAATCCAGTGTTGGAAAATAGGCAATCCAAATTCTAGTCAGAACTTAGACTTTATTCAGTATGTACACAAACTGACCTTCAAGTTTATCTTGCACCATCCAAAGAAAATAAGTCATGTACAGATTCAGTTGTATTGCTAATATGTGCACAATAGACGTTATTATCCATCAGTCCTAAAAAAAAAAAAAGTCCTCCTGTCTGGAGACAAATGGGTCAACCTTTTTTTTTGTAAGTGCTTAGTGAACCATGAAAACCACTTCATTATCCCATCTGTCAGGTTAACAGTTTACCCAAAGCACTTTTTAGGTCTAGCTACTGCGGAAGAGGGGTTAGGTCAAATGATTAGACCCAAAAACCTGCTAAATGTCATCCATCAATCTCATACAAAATAACTCAAACACTAAGACATCTGCAAACTAGAACTCCATTTTAATTAATATTAAAAATGAAAAGAAAGTAAATGTAAGCATGTAGGGAACCTACAAAAACTAAGAACAAACAACAGTCAGAAACAAAAATGCAAATGCTCCTATTATTCAAATGTCATAACTTATGCTTTGATATAAAACACAGCATAGCTAGTGTGAACCTACTCAGGCTGTAACTTGACACATATTCAATACTATCACATCCTATTTACTACCATTTCCATTTGGCAACTGTTCTCATCAGGTGATCTCTGAAATGCTGCGATAAATGTGCATATTTTATCGATCTGAATTGCAATATATTAAACTATTAAGAGGAATGATCTTTCCCCGAGACCCCCACCCCTTGTCCCACCCCAAATTCAATGTGAGAAGAAACTTGAGAGTGCAGTGTGACAGAGAGAGGAGGAAATCTTCACATCACAAACCCTCTCCAACATTTAGATGGGACTTGGCACAATTGAAATACCCTCTTCTCACCCTATGCAGCTCCTTGTCCCTCATCCCTCCCTCAAACTCCAATTTCTTTTTCTTTTTATCTTCTTCATTTTCTCCCAAGCAGATGTTACTGCTCTCTTTTCTCTTGCTGGCAAGGAACAGCCTCAGTTCCATATCTTCAGGAAGCTGTCCCAGGATCCTGTGCAAACTGCCATGCCATCTGCGGACACTCCGATGCAGCTCACCCTGTTGTCGTGACCAGCCAGCACTCCTGGATCATGGAACGGAAGAAAAAACATGACATAGGCTGAGCAAAGCACCAATGACAATCCTCAGATGCAGAGCACACCATATCATAGAGGTTTTTATGTTTTTAATTCACTTTATTGTCTCCATTTTCCATCTGTACTCACCCACTCTCTCAGATTTAAGTGAGTCCCAGATGTTGACGTTAAAGTCATCGTAGCCAGCTAGTATCAGGCGTCCAGACAGGGACGGGGCCAGGGAGGTCACCCCGCACATGATGCTGGAGTCTTGGTAGGTGATGAGCTCCTGGTCGGCTCGCAGGTCGTACAGCTTACAGGTGGCGTCGTCTGACCCTGTTATCACTGCATTTCCGTTTGGAAAGAACTGATAGAAAGAGAGCTGATTAGAAACTTGACCTCCTTTGAGCTAAACAAAGTCAGAGCTCATTTACAGAAGTGATTTTCACCCCAATAGCGTTGATGTCACTCTCGTGGCCTCCAAAGGTCTGTCTGCATGTGCCCTCCCTGATGTCCCACAGCTTGGCTGTGTAGTCACACGCCCCTGAGATGAAAAACTTAAAGTCTGGAGACACGGCCAGAGACATGCAGTCTCCCTGATGTCCTGCAAAGATGGTCTTTTGGGTTCCTGTCTCAATGTCCCATAGTACGCTGGAAGGAGATGGATCAAAGATAATATTAATTTCAGTTTTAACTACAAAGAAGGACATGCAAATGTGATCCCGAGACCATGTTGTCATAACCTTTGTACAACTAAATTGCATTGTTTTTAAGTGAGGATGTGTCTGATGGACTGTGTTATTCAAGTTTTAGACAACACCCTAACTTTTTTGGAAAAGGGTTTTCCCTTAATGCATTCTTACCAGGTGCAGTCTCCAGAGCTGGTGATGATCTCAGTGTCACTGAGGAAACGACAGCAGGACAGGTAACCTGGGCAACCAAAGAAACAGGATATGAGGAACCTCAAGGTACAGTGCAAGCGATAAAAGAGACTCTGTTTAGACCAACTGGGAGTATCAGTAACTTTTAAAGACTACAGTTTCAAGCTGAGCTGTCTTACCTGTGTGTGCCGCCAGCTCACGCATGACCTTGACGTTGCCATCTTTGCCCTTGAGGTTGTAGATGGAGCACATGTTGTCCAGACCGCCACAAGCCACTAGGTTCCCCGAAGGCGCATAGGCACAAGTCATCACCCACGATGACTTGAGAGGGATGGCATTCACCTGAGGACATGCAGAAGATGGGTCTAACTCTTTTCTTCAACTTAATGAACTTCAATCACTGAAATTCCGAAAAAATTTATTTTTGTAGACAGCTTGTTGGTGTAAATGATGAGTTCCTACATCAACAAACTATTTTCTGCCAGTCAGAGTTAGACACATTTTGGTTATAAAAACATGAAAGATTATTGTTTTCTTTTATTATTTATCATTATTCTCTCTGTTGGCTGGACTCAGTTCAAAAAAGATGATGCTGCGTATTTTGTGCACCAATCAGAATTTGGCAATGTTCGAATTAGAATCTAATGACAGTTGGCCAATCACATCTGATCAATTGACTCAGTTGCTGATTAAACAGATCAAAGTAGTTTACTTGTGTTAAGCTTTTTGTTGATCATACTTATGGATGTCTTTTTAAAGAAACAGTATGCAACTTTCTTTAGTTACAATTCTATTCATATAGTCATGCTCTAATTAAAACATTAAAATGTAAACATACCGATCTAAAGTTTGTCTAAAAGTCATGTTTGCTCTCACAAACGGAAAGCTCTTGCATCAGAAGCTCTGCATTGTTGTTTGTTTTTTAGGCCTGCAAGAAAGTTGCATAGTGTACTTTTAAACTCTTTGTTATTTTTGTCAGTAGTATTTGAGTTTGAGATCAGACTTGAAGCCAAATTTTCAGGAACTTTAAGAAACCAGGTTACGTGTATACATGTGTTTTTTTCTCAGTATAAGCTGGGATGGCACATTCATGACTTTATATGGAGTATATTTGCCCTTGTCTACCATTACTGTAATCATGATATACCACTCCTTTGCTCCGTCCTACCTTGTTGGTTGTAATGCTGTCCCACACTATGAGTTTTCCATCTTGTGAGGCACTGACACACAGACTGCTGTTATGATGATAAAAAAACAAGGTATGAGACCGAACACGAAGCAGATGTGTAAGCTGTGTCAACTGGGCATTAGCCAAGTGAAATGTACTTCACAAATCCAATATGCAAAGAAAATTTCCATAATGCATTTACTGGCTCTCCTCACTGTAACTTTTTGTGCTAAATTTAATTCAGTAGAAACCGATCAAATTTTGGCCATAAAACAAAAACAGCTGGTGTTTTTTTTTTTTTTTAAATTTTGTTCTCAATATGTTGTGTATTTACCAGGATTCAGCGCCCCAGTGCATAGCATAGATCTTGGCAAGGTGACCCCTTAGTGTTTTCCTGGTCTTCATCTGAACACGGCCCACCACGTTGATCCCACCTGCTGCTTCCTGCAGCGTGGTGTCCTGCACTGCCTTACGAGCTGCCTGAGGAGCAGACAAACTCAGGTGGTCAGGTCACTGCAAGTTATGAACTTAGATGTAGTATGAAGACATTTTTGAGAGAAAATTTTAAAGCCACATAATGTCACAGTGATAAATAATGGATAACCATATTTTCCCTTAGTTAAAGCTGAAATGGATGGGCCTACTGACAGTGATCTGGTCTTTGAGGCTGTCCGCCTCCTTTCGCAATTGCTCCATTTCACCCATGACGGCGGCTGTTAGACACTGTCACCAATGGAGACAGAGAGAAATTGCAGGAAAGCTGATAACCCTGAAATGAAGAAGAGAATTGGGGAGACAATAAAAACAGAACTTAGTTACTGAGACAAAATTCAAGAAAACTGTTGTGATTTGTGATACGATTGTCTAGTAACAGTATTCCCTGTGCAAAAACTAAGGCCCCTTATAATTTACCTGCACTTACCTCAACGTTTGTCAGCCTGTCTAGCTCCAGTTTCTAAGTAAGTGCTTTTTTGCAAGTCAAACTGACCCTCATCTACTTTGCAAACTTTCATAAACAGGCAGGAGCGCACACAGAAGCCCACAGAACACACCCACGCATGCAATCATGTAGGCGTGCACACACACGACAAACACACACAGACTGTGAATACTCAAGCATGACATTAACAGAGAAAGCGTTTGTTCTTATGAAGATATGACACTTGTGGAGAGCACACATCCTCACCCTGAATGTACACACAAACCAGTACGTCCTGTAATAATGTCATCGGCGTCCCAGCCGGTCACCTCCCGCTCCTCGACAAATTCACAACAATGACAGCTGGTTTGTGTCATTTAACACTCCAGTGAGCTCTCACCTAATGTTGATGGCTATTGAATTTGGTGATGTGGTGATTAAATGAGAACTGTTCTGCAGTGACCCAATCACCTAATGGACAAACTCATACAGTGTGACAAATGTAATCAAGGCACAAGTGAAAAAAAAAAAGAGCAGAGTCACGATCCTGAGCTCGTTTTACAGACACAGACTTGTTCAAAGAGGCAGGACACATGACACTAACTTCATAGCAAAATACAACCGACCTCAACAACTCCTTCTTCTGCACCCAAACCATTTGTCTTTCTTGATAAGAACCAGTTGTCATGATGCTATTTCCTTTATCTTACCTTGAAAACTTTTCGGAGGAAAAAACTTGCGTTGATCTTATCTTATGAGTGCCTGCTGCAATCTCTCTCTCTATTTCTATCTCTCTTTCTTCCTCTCTCTCTCTCTCTCTCTCTCCTCTTTCTATATTTGAATGACTGTCCCTGTCAAAACACATGACCAAGTGGATTTGCCTCTAATTTGTTTGAAGTGAAAAGGAGAGGAAGGAGGGAGTGACTTTGTAAAAGAAAGAGATTTACTTTAATTGTTTGCCTCCTGGCTCTAGCCTTTGTACATCTGTAATCATTGAAGTGAATGAAAGATGGCCTGAAACGTGTTAGAATGAAAATAGAGCGCTGATTTATGGCCTCTATAGTGGCGCAGTGCTCCAAACTCCTCACCAGCAACTGTACGGGTTTCCTGCCTAAAATTACTGATGACTACATTGTCCCTAAGGTTGGTACCAGGGGATTTTAGGCCTTTGTTCCAGATGGGAAATTGCTTTGATAATGAGTGTTGTAATGAATGCTTGAGTGTTTTAGAGTCGTGCTATTACCCTTTTGCCATTCTGTTCCTGGGACCCTGCCATTGTTCCATGTGATTAAATGACTGCTTGGGGTTGCTGGATGGCGAAGTGCATTAACACAGAGAGGAGCAGGGCAGGAGGGGAGGGAGAGAGGGAGAGAGGGAGGGGAGGATGGTGGAGGGTAAGAGGCGAGGCAGGAGAGTGAGTTTTAAATCCTACTGGCTGAGATTTTAAGGGAAGCCTTTTGAATCAAATCTGCTCTCATCCGATTACTGACTGCTCTTTGCATCTGGATAAGAGATGGAGAAAGGGATGGGGGGGCAGATAGTGGGATGAGAATGAGGGAGGGGGCAGATGGAAGAGGCAGGATGGGGGTGTTTTTGGTGCAACTGGGCCCAGGAACTCGAGTCTGACTGGTGGCTCTGGCACTCTGCAGTCTGCATCTTTTGTAGTGTGACTGCAGATCTTAGAATATGGCTGTAGTTTATTTGATTAAGATTTCTGCAAGTGAAGCCTTTTGTGTTGTGGCTCCTTCTATTTACTCAAACACTAGATTAACATACTGTGTCCATGCCAGAGTTAAGCGATAGGACAATATATACCCCGAAACAAATAAAATTTGTTCATACGTTAAGTGTCTGTGAGTGTAAAAAGCTCTGTGAGTATTTTTGTAAATCAGTAACTAAAACTGATATATGAAACTGTTTCAATTTTAATGTGATTTTGTATTAATTTTGATAAACTTTTTTGCTTACTATTCAAGACACCGGATTGGCCAAAACTAGACATATCTGTCTTGTTATCTTATCCATCATCAGTTTCTCAATAGAGATTCCTCTATTACAACATATACAAATATAAAATTACATTTACCTAAATGTAGGATTTTGTCCTTATGACCCACTTTGAACCTTTTCTTTCTTCTTTAAAGGGTTGACAATCCCTCTTTTCCATCTGAAACGTTACTTCTTTGAATCTGAGTTTGACACCATGCATGATGCTTCCACATAAACAACTTTACAGTTTTATCATGCCGATTATATCTGATAGTATTAAGTGTGCGACAACAAAAGGAATTTGTTTTTTGTCAGATTATCAATCCACATGACAAAACCACCATTGTATGCTGATCCCATGTAAATCCCTCTGCTGTGTGTGCCAAAAACACGAGGTAGAAGACATGCAAGTGTGTTAAATGTGTGTCGATATGATTTTGAATGGCCGCGCCATATTTGTTATCTAAATATTTGTTTAAACATAAATCCTACACACTGCAAGATCACAAGTATACGATTTGTGCCACATTTTGAAAAAAAGTCACTAACTTTTGAAATTTAGGAGTGAATACTTTTTTGTCTTTAAGTTTGAAGATGACAGTCAACATATTCCTTAAAGCTTCAGGATTTTGCTAAATTATTAAAGTTGATAAATGTCTTTTCAGCCTTAAACCCAATTTATTTTTAATCTGATCCTTTGAATCTGGTGGCGCAACTTTACAACTACCAAGAACAAAACATATAAACAGCAACATATGACCATCCACTCACCAACTGGGAGATTCCTCTCAAGGTGTTGTGGCAGATCTTGAATCAGTCGTCCTCCAGCGGTCTCCCTCTGGTCGTTGTCATAAGTTCAGCCTGCCTGTTTCCACACTTTCTCCCGCTCATTCACTTTTGGTATCACACACAGTGGGATATTCCTCCGTCACTCACTCTCTCCACTGCTCCTATGAGGAACAGATGAGGATTGGAGGGATGAAGAGAGATCAGTGATGAGGGGATAAACTCTGGGATGGACAGAAAGAGGGGTGGAGGGTGTGTTGTCTGTGTGCATGTGTGTGTGTGTGTGTGGTGGGGGTAAATGAGACAGAAAGGGAGAGGAGACGGTGGGTGAAACCAAACAAGGTGCCGAACGTGGGGATGGGGTCACAAGACATGAGCCGAGGTGAATCCGAATCAAAAACTAAGAGATGGAAATCATGAAGGGGAGGGGAAAGAAGATAAATAGAGGATCTGGGAACATGGCTTTTTATGGTACTGAGGTAGTCTTTCAAAGATCTATGACTGGCAGGAGGGTTTGTGTTTTGTAAACCCGAGGTGAAGCTAATATTAGAAAGTTTATGTGCAGGGAGGCAGAATGGCAGAGCAGAGATCAAGACAGGGTGCAGTGGTGATATAGAGAACCACTGCAGGATCCAGGACAGAGGTTTTCCTGGTTATTTGTTACTAATGCAAACAGTATCACCAGGCCTGGACACACAAGCGACAGTGTGCAGAACATCATTACTCTTATAGGACTACAGTCTCTCTTCTTATTGTTCTGAATGCTACGAAAACATATTTTGACTTTTTTCTGTCTTTTTGACCCAAATATCAAACCGAAAGGTCTCTGATTTTGGTTTGATAATTGGGTCAAAAAGATAAATACCTGATACCAAATACCTAAACTTCCGTTTAGGCTGAGAGGTTCCTCTTTTAATTTCCGGCCTGGCCTGTTAGGGAGCATGCACCTCACTGCTGCTGCACATTATCTAACAATCTAAATCACCTGTATTGGTTATGAAACAGCACAGCTTGCAAACACTATCATGAGATGGCACTTTCAGGCCAAAGGGTGAGCGATTTTTTTACTAGTGAGTTTGACCTGCCTTTAATGGTATTCCAGCTGTGCTAGAAAAGGAAGCACCGAGGCATTTTTTCCCCTTAAGTTTTAACTGTTCTCCTTCGACAGTCAGGAGAGTGAGCCAGCAGCCATGTTTGCTTATTGTATAATGTGCTTTGTGTCAAGAATATATTGTAGTAGTTTGCTGTGAACAAACATGGGGGAAGCCAGTAATGAAAATGTAAATAATGTTACTAAATCTCCCATCCAGTATTACCAACAAGTATACAGTTTGCAAAGTATAAGTATCATGTTATTTTGCATATTGCTGATATTTGCAGGCCTTTGGTTTGCTGAAGTTAATCCTCCCTCCTTATATTTTTAAGTGAGCATGCGTGACACAGGTGTAAGGTGATATGTATAAAACATTCAAATTAGATGGTCTGAGTTCTCATTCATGCTCTGGATGCTACCTTAGCTGATTGTGACCTTTGACCCTGTAGATGGTTGCAAAAGTAAAACTGCCTTTAAGGATCACGTTTTTACTTTCTGTGCAAACCCTTCAGGGAAAGATCTGGATGATTAAACAGCTTCATTGTGACTCTTTACACAGTGTGGATTTCTTTTGTGCTTGCATAAACACACACACACACACACACACTACAATAGGCTCATGTTGCCTACTTCTTGGGGTTATTGTATGATTCAGTGTGGATAAACACAGTTCTGCAGTTTAAATGTGTTGACCTTTGCTCACTCAAGCTTGGTGACGACAGAAGCAGACTGACTGAGCTGGCTGAGCCGTCGCTGGATTTGGAGAAATGGAGTCAATGCACTGCAGGCTGTGAGATGAAGCATAAAACTGAGAGACAACCAAAACGAGACAAAAAGGATTTGTTGGCGGGTGAAAAGGCACCAGCCAGGATAAAGACTGAAAGAGAGAAAGAGGGAGAGTTATTTTGGTTTGACGAATAATGTCTTGATCTTGCATTATCCCTACAATAGGATCTTTTATTTTGCTATATGTAGCTTTGATTATAACTAGCATTGCTCCAGTTTGTCTCATATTTTCAAAATCATTGTTAGAAGAGTTTTCTTTTAGTCGATAAAGCCTGGCAAGGTCAGTGAACCTTTAAGCTTGTTTTGAATAAATGGGGTAAGTGGGTGGAGACGGGTGGGGTGACCTAACTAAAAGACATATCAGTCAGTCACAAACAGCCATTGTGAAATGAATGGACTATAAATACACAAGTTTTGATCCTCTCATTGAATCTCATGCAATGATGACGTTAAAAACTGATATAAAGCATCACACAGGAAGGTCAGAAATCATCAGCTGATGCCTGATGAACTGTTTGGGCCATAAATAGCAGGATAATTAATGTGTGAACATGCAGCCTTAGGGTTGAGTGATCATGTCAGCGACGCAATGCAACAACAGGACACTGTGATTTTGAGTTTTATAACTACGTTTTTGTAGGCCTTACATAATTTCCACTAATCATATAAAATATGGAAACATGACATCACACAGCTATAAATGTCATCCTATTCTGCCAAGTGTGTAATTGGAGCAGTAGACCGCCAGCGTACTTAGTGTAAGGATATGTACGCTGCATTATACACACATAACACCTACTTAAGGGGAGATTAAGGCAGACTTTTAGGGTGCTGCATGATTTCAGCGCGTCAGGGAGGGAAAAGGTTAAAACCGAGACTCCATTAAACAAGCCTGCCGACCCATTTCTGCAGCGACCGGGGATTATAACACGGGGGGGGGTGAGAGTGTTAATATGGGCCATAAACAGTACTTGAGTCGGTACCTAATGCACTAGACGAAAGCAGGGGAGGGGGCTGACAGGAGGCAATGGTTGTAATGGGAAGGATAAGATGGAAATGGGTGGTCGAGTGTCACTCCTTTGGACGTGAATGATTAAATGATCGCTCGTTGGATTACTATTCCATATTCTAAATGGGAGATTTTTTAAGCTTCATAAACAAATGCACTCATTTATGAGGGATTAACAGTAATCTCTCTATTTCTATCCTTTTCCCCCCCGTGCACCTCTTTCTCTCTCTCTCTCTCTGTTTCCTCTTACTGCCCGCAACTGTAGTTTCTGACGCACCAGCTGATGTAACTACTTTTACAGTTTCCTACTGCTGTGATCCTGTCTAATCGTTTATCTTATCACATGCTTATCCACTCAAAACACAGGAAGAGACGGAGAAAAGTTCTAACCCTCTCTGTGTTTTATTTTTAATCAGTAGGCAACCACAGAGAGTGTGAGGTAATCACATAAAACATTGAACAGCCTTGCTGTAACATTTCTCTTCTTTTTGTCCTTGTTTTGTCTCCAATGCTTTCATTGTCCCTGACAAGTGTTTAATTGTATTGAGTACTCATGCAACATCGATAAAAAGTTACACTTGTGTCAGTTTTTAATCTCTTAATTTTAAGAGAGAGTGAAATTGCTCATAAAACCACCAAAAACAGAAGCGCAAATTGATGTTAAGAGAGAGGACACGACTGTGTTCCCCTCACCTTCCTTCATCACATACAGTCCAAATATACAAACATGCAGGCAGCTCTACATAAAAAGATAGTGAGAGGCAGAGTGAATCTGTGCATAAAAACTTTTACAAAAAAAAAAAAAACTTTAAAAAGGCAGTGTTCATGGCTGGTGTAATGATCCTATTATGGGATGGTGGAACGGTCCATCAGTTTAGGTGGTTCAGTCTGTTAGTTTTGTTCTCTCACAGCTCATCTCTGCCCCCCGTCACCCTGCCTCTCCCTCTGCTCCTCTCCTTTGGTGCTTGGCTCCGAGCGTTTCGGCCGGCGGTGCCCTCCGCCTCCTTCTCATCCTTTTTCACCACGCTCTGTCCGTCTGCTTCCCATAAGGCCTCTGCCTCCTCTCGCTCCTGACGAAGAGAAACAAAAGCATAATAATGACAGATAAAATGTTGATTTTCAGTGACTGATTACACTTGCTTTTGTTCAAAGTAATCTTAATTTATGTCCTTGTACTTTCATGGTATATATTCTGGAACTGGTTATTTTAACTCTTCCCATCTGTGGTAAATGATGTTAGTGAAAAGGTTTCACCATTTTAGTGGTTTTCCAAGAAAGGGAGACTGTAGAGCCGGTGTTACCAGACAGCAGTTTTGTTTTATTTATTCACTCTGCTGAGATGAGATTTAAGTAACAATCACTACCAACCACCCACAGCTTACCCTGTATACACACAACAGCTTTGCCGTATACTATATACTTTATGCTACTAGCTATACTGCAAATCTGTATTTCCAGTGCAACAGAAACCTCCCTGCTTGCAATATTACATGATTGTTGCAACTGTTTTCTGCTTGTTGCAGCTTTATAAAATGTATTAGTATTCTTTCCATTTATGATGTTCCTTTACATTTATCATTTTTCATTTATTTTTTAGGCAAAGAGAAGAAATGGGAAAAAAGTTTAATTGTATGAAGACTCCAATCTGCATTCTAGCACACTTGTGAACACTTGAATAGTTGTTCTAGTATTATAAATATATGAAATGTTATATGACCTACAATACTTTTCATATTGTTTATTACCCCTACAAGTTCATCTGTATTGTTTATTACAGATAACATTCAGTTTTTTTCATCAACTTGGGCAGATTTTTATAAATTATTAACCTGGAAAACATGACACCAATCTGCCAACATTGTATGTAGATTTTTAAAGCAACTATAGGATAATGGTAAAAATTAAAATGTAAGGTAAATGCAGCACACAAAGAGAAACATAACAGTCATCAAACTGACTCAGTCATCAGTTATTAAGCAATATCTTGCTAAACTTGGCTAAAACAAGTGACTGATTGTACAAACCACAGAGTTTTGACAGAGAAAAACTGAACTGAATGAAGAATCTTTACTGTTTTTACTTGTGAATTCAACATTTAATTTGAAAGAGAAAATGTATTGTATCTCCTTTTAACAGCTAAACTGTCTTGATATTAAGATGTGAAGATGAGTTAGGAAGTCTGCATGATGTTAAATGTTAATGTTGGCTGGCACTGAACTGGGTAAGTCACTGTAACTACTAATATAAAGCCTTTCCCTGAACTCTTTGTGTTTCTGTTATTTTAACGACAGATTTTGCTCCAAAACATGATTGAATTTATTGAAATAAACACAATTATAATTCTTAGACATCTTTGTATGCCAAACTGATATTGGTACTGAATGATCTATCTTGATGCCAAGTGGATATTTGATAAACCCTAAAAGACTCTGACATGGTGCAAACAGAGTGGGCATTATGAATGAGAAAATATGGAAACAACCACCGGATTTGCATTACACTCCAGCTGGTCATATTATCCAACACAGGTGTTATGACACCGACAACCACATGACTGGAAGAGACAGGTCTGACCTGAGGAGGAGGTCAGCGGTGTGTGCTGCCATCATAATGCTCACCATGTCTCTGTAGAGCTTCTCTTTTGTGAACCACAGGGCCAGCGCGCACCGCCGGCCGCTGGTCACTGCTGTTACACCATGTGGATTTACCGGACCTGAGGAGAAACCCACCAGTCGACCACAGCTGGGCTTCACTTGAGCCTGGAGGTACGTAGAAGAAGGGGAAAAAGTCACCAGATCAAATAAAAAGGCAGATTTAACAGTCATAAAATGAAGTCATTTCAGTCTAAAAAGTGTCTTACTGTTACTGTCTTGGCATCCCTGTTGGTAAAGAACAACTCTCCTCCATCGAAGTTGTCATTCAGGTAGAGTATGGCACTGTGAGAGAGAAATAACTTTCAAATAACCATCATAGTTAATTCCAGTTAATCCGGAAGTTTAAGTTCTCTATACATCTTCTGTTGCAACAAACAAAATGAAAATTGTTTTCAGACTTAGTTTGAAAATATCTCAGAAATATTCAGTTGATATAGTTTAGCGTATCATTACCAAAACAATCTCCTTTTCTAACTGCTGTGTTTTCCTCTCTTTTTCCTCTTACACATTATTCTGCATACCTGAGGTCTCTGTGTATGAATGCTGGTGGCTCCCTCCAGCATTGCTTGGTGTCAGGCTCAAGGAGACAGTTGTCAACATGGACAGGGTGAGACAGGTCCAACCTGCCTTCCTGGTCACCTAAGGGCAAAGAAAATCAAACAAACAAATTTCACTTCTCAAAAAACACATTTAAGCCCACGGCTTTAAAGATCAGAAGTCTGGAAAACACTGCACTTTAAGTTTTAGTTCCACATGGTCAACGATGATCTCCACTGGAGACATGTCGTGTAGCTGTTACCTGCGATTGCACTGCGGCAGACCAGGTGTGTGAAAGAGACGAAGAGTCCCGAGGGGCTCCTGAAGTAGGAGTGCAGCAGGACTCTAGCTTTCTCACCCAGTTCATGTAATAGCTTTGCATCTGATTGGTTCACCAGGCCATCCTTAGCCAACTGCACAAAAAGTTCAGATTACATTAGTGTGAAATACTAACCTCATAAATTCTCTTTGGCAGCAAACAACCCAGCCAGACAGACCTTTTAACAACAAAGAGCTAGCAAGACTTTTAGATTAAATTTTAGATCCAAATATTTACATTTATAGTGTTTATCAGATCACAAAACAATAAAAAAAGCATATTTCCCACCTAAAGACAATATAACTAAAATTGTTACTAAAAAAGTTTTATTGTTCATTTTTAAGCATGAGATCACCTCTGGACATCAACATTATATGATGCTTTGTTCTTTCTTTAGTTCAATCAACTACTAGTTAATCAATTACAAGTGCAGGTTATTCATGCTGACTCAAAAACTTATTTATTTCTGCTTTGATTTTCTACATTTCCCCCACCTTCACAGCCCTGAGAACAGTCAGGCCTTCAAACGTCTCATGAGGCGTGTGTGGAGACCGTCGTCCTCGATAACCATCTCCAGCAGATGCTGCGGCCTATCGGAGACGAGATGAGTATATGAAGACATCTCTGTTGCAATCTGAGAAAAGCTTGACTCCTCAACAATGAACTCACTGTGGCTAACTGCAGTATTCTGCTACACTCCTTCTCGGTCATGACTCCGTCAAGTACCACGCGATTGGTCCCGTTCAGCATCTGGTCATCCATGGTGATGGTGACACCCACTTGAGGGACCAGACCACCTGGAGAGAGAACAAATAAGTAAGGATGACAGAGGAAATTATTAAATTCTTAAAAGCTACAGACTGAAACGGGAATAAGATTTTACCTGCAAAAAACCCGCTATCATCCACTTCTTCCTGCTGCTCTACCTCTTTCATTTTCTCAGTTATTTTCTCTTTTTCTGCTCTGAAAGTGAAACACAAACAAAACTGAGTTGACTTCACACTAACTTTTAGTTGAAGCCCTTGGAGCAAAATTCCTCCCGTCATGCTCACCTCCAGGTGTCTCTCAGGGATTCAGGTACAACATCCTCTGGAGTCCAAAGATCCTAAATGGAAAAACAGACCATTCAGTTAGTGGATGCAATTTTGTGGAGCACACACACACACACACACACACACACACACACACACACACACACACACAAAAGCATACATTTGCCTTAGTACTCACTGGGTCGATGAAACTGAAGTCGAGGTTTTCCATACCAAAATACAGTAGCTTCTTCTCCTCCAAAGATTGACTAATGTATCCGACTATTTCCTGAATGACAAATAAATAAAAACATGTAGTCATAAAGACCTAACGTTAGGAAATGAAACATAAATTTGAAGTCTGAAGTGGACTTGTTTAGACAGTTAATACTCACTTCCTTTTATGGATTCAGTAACAACATTAAAAGGAACTCAGATTATTACATTTGAATGATTTTAATGACATGGCCAGTAAGTGGTACCTGTGCAGGCTGTGTGCCCTGTGACTCTGTGTCTCCCCCCAGTGTCTCAGAGTAGAGCTGCAGGTTGTCTAATGAGTCCTTGTCAGAAGGATAAAACAGGAGAAGAGAGCGAAGAGTTTGCACTGCTCCTCTGATATCACCAGCTGTGTGGGAACAGTGATGCAAAATAAGAAGAAGTAGCACTTAAAGGTTCAAAATGAAGGAAATAATGAAAATTTAAAAGAAGATACACATGGAATGCTACACAAAATTAAATGTGGCTGGAATAATCTCCTGTTGGACTCATCTTACCTTTAAACTGTGCAATATGCAGATGTTCCAGCTGTGTGGGCAGGAAGTCCTCCTGAGAAGAAATTCTTCCGGGTCTTGTGGCTACCTGAGTCACACAGGACTGCCAACATGCGAGCAGGGAGAGGGAAAGAGCTAAGACAGAAAAGAAACACAGTGACTGACACTTTTCTCTTTCTGCAGAGGAGACAAGTTCAGTTTAGGGGCTTTTTTTTAGTTTTTTTACCTGCAGCCTTCTCGAACGGGCCATCAACACTGTCCACTCCCCTGTCTTCGGGCAGCCGCTGAGAGGCCACCTCACACTGCACCCTGCACTCCTCTGTCTGCCGCAGCGTTTCATTCACACACGCTTTCCATTTTTCTGCCACTTGCACCCAGTCAGAGGAGGCCTCCTGCTGAATCGCAGAATCATACAGGACCTGGGTTTGACAGTATGGGAGGTGAGAAAGAAGAAAGATATTTTAATGAAAAAGATTCTGCTTGTCTGGTATTTGTTAGAAAAACATGAGATGTACAAACTTGAACTTGTTCTGTTCATTAAAAAAAAAAAGGCAAATGTCAAGACTCAAGTGCAGGCCATTACATGACTCGTTTTAGCCTGTTTAAAACAAGCTGAATCATGTTATATATACAAGTGTGTCTGAATAGGCAAAATAAGTTGCTCAGACAGACGTCTTCCAAACCATGTACAGATTACACTGACAAATAAGAGAAAAGGAAGAGGATTTCAGTCCCTCAAGCAGTGGCTGTCTCTGCACACTCACACTGCTAAAATATATCCTGCAGATAGAAAACACTGTTGCTTCCTTCCTAATGATGTTGGCCCAATAAATCAGTCCTGTTTACCAATATAGAGGAACATACTGTACTTCTGCATAAAATTCAGCTCCTTCACAAGGTTATAGACAAAATTTAAATAAAGAACTTAAGAACTTTTTCTTAAATAGTACTGAAAAATAGTACATCTGTGGCTCGAACTGAACTCCCTACAATGATGTAATTTATCACTGTCTTCCCTCTGGCATTATTTGGTATATGAACCAGAAAACCAGTGCAGTTTATAGAAATTAAACTATATTTTTTCTGGGTATGGAAATTTACCTACTGCAGCAGTCAGTGTACATGATACCTACTACAGCTCCTTGCCCTCTCCTTTACAAAGACATCATCCTCCTGTTCTCACCCAGTGTTTTTCATTCTCAATCTCTTTGTCCTGGAAGGCCTCCTCAGTCACTCCCTCCATCCGTCTGTACTTCTCAATGTTGTTCCTCATCTCCAGGTGACTGGGGTTGGCCACAAAGTAAGTATGAGCTGCTGATGCTGCCTTCTGCAACTTCTCCAACTGATGTGCAGAAAGAGGAAAGTGTGCATGTCATTGACGGACAGGAGAGCAATATGTAAGTGCATCAGCAATAGTGTAAAACAAACAATTATTATAAAGTTATGGACCTTAATGGCTGCCTGAAGAATTGCTTACAGTACCTTGTAATATGTGACCTGCAGAAAGTTGTAAGGATTGCGACTGCCAAATTCATATTCTATGTCTGTAGAGACAGGGAGTTGTCCTGCAGGTGTGACAGAGCGTCCCATACAGAACCTCAAACATTCGGCCTTCTGCTGCACCCAATCCAAGGCCCACAGGTCCCAGAGGCTCCCCTCTTCAGAGTCTAACAGTGCAGAGGAAAAGGATCCATACATCCGATGAAATAGATTATTGAATGTATAATTTGTACAAGAGACGATAATATCTTTATGACTGACATTGTTTATGCATTGTTGCTTGAAATGTTTGATATCTATGTTCTAAACATTGGTAAGAGATTAATGAATACACAAAAACTATGTTTTTCATGTAATCCATATTTATTATTATGTTTCTGTTTTTCTCCCCCTGTTTGGTATTTGCAGTGCATGTGTCTTCACACATGTCACGCACTCAGAAACTTAGTAGTAGTAATCTTGTTTACCACCAGTAATTATTTGAAGTTCAAGGCAGTTCATTTGGCCAACTGGTGGGTCTAAATTTATTTATTCACTCACTTACAGGGACAATGCATAGAGACCAAGATTGCTTTAAATTTGACACTGTTGGACAAAGGCTTAATTCAACTGTTGCCCTTAGGCCAGCTGTTAAGTTTGTAATTGAAACAACAATAAAAGCTATATATGAAAACATAACAGAAATGTGTTTTTTCTATTAATTTTAAATATTTTCATTAATGTATCCATTTTATATGCCAGTGCCTCCAAAGACACCCACTGGGGCTCCAAAATAAATCTGATAGGTCACTCATCAATTAAAAGGATTCAAATGAAAATACAGTATTTATTTAACACAAAATTATATTTATTTAATTCGATTTTTTTCTGAAACACTAATTACTTTTTCCTCTAACTTTGCCAAAGAAATTCTTCAAAACTGAGAATGAAGGAAAGAAGGAAAAGTGTCACTCTGACTGAACTGCTGTACTGACAGCTGATCTACAATCAGGCCATATTATAAACATGACTTAATATAAAGACTTAATATAAAGAGATCACGAGGCAAAAAGGTTGGGGATCACAATCATAAGCTGTGGGACATGTTACTTACTGTCTGTAAGTAACATTGACTGAATGAAAGAAGACTAAATTGCTACACTTAACCTCAAAACACACAAACAAACAAACTATAGGTATAAACTTACCAAGTTTATTAAATGCCTGTCTCCCTGCTGCCTCACAGTCATCACGACACTGTCTGCGGACTCTGAACAGAGATTCTTTGGTTACGACTGATTTCTCCAGCAGCTCCGCAGCCTTCAGCCACTCCTCACCAAAATAAGCACGTACTCCGCTGTAGTACAAAAAATCATACGGCTGCAAAAGTGAAAGAACATTAGAGCCGCCAATGCCCTGGGTAGCTGAGCTAAAATTAAGCAATGCGATAGCAACAAAATAAAACGCCACGTATACAGTGAAATAACCAGAGTGCAGCGCCATGGTCCAAGCAACAATCCTGTGAAGAAGACGCAGTTGGGAGAAGAGGAGGGACTTTGGGGATGTTTTGGGAGAAGAAGGAGGAAAGTTTCCTCTCATTCAAGAAAGGCAGAGGCTATCGATTCATGTGATGTATTAATTACAGATTCGTGTTAACGTTACCTATTGATAATTTTGTATGTTTAAACTAAGCTAGATGTAAGTTAGACTTTTTTTTAATGCAACGGAGGTGTTCAACATATTATTATTCAGCAAGTCAGGCTGCAATATTTGGATGTAGCCACGAGAGGAAGCAGTTAGTTGGTTTCAACGGACGTTACCGTAAATACACTGAAAAACAGTTTAAAATAAATTAATCGGTATACATAATAAGATGAGTTTACCGCTACATACAAACTTGCATTTTTACGATTTTCTTAATTTTAGACAAACTATGAAGCATTGACTTAGCTCTAGTTGATGTAAATTAAAGGTAGATTTAGTGCACTACAAAATTTGTCGGGTGCGTTTATTGTACAGATTACGGTAACGAGGCGCAGCCCCATCGGCGTGCGGGCAACTGAGTTCGTTCGGCCTTTCCTCAACACAAGGCAGCAGTTCATGATTCATTCAACCTAACAGAGACAGTACGAGACGGGCCAGACAACAGATACTCTTCCAAGCCGGGGTGTCAAGAGGCTGGGGGTCCAAACTAAGAGGAGCAAGAGTACCATTGTAAGGCGGAACTAGCTAGCTTGTCATGGCGGATGTTGGTGAGGTTTTGATGTCGGTTTTGTCCACAATTCGGGTTCCGAAGCCCGGGGACCGTGTCCACAAAGACGAATGCGCCTTGTCATTTACCTCGCCGGTGAGCCATCTTCCCTTTATAAATCAAAACGTCAGCAAGCAAACTGCGTTGTTTCATTTCTTATTTTATTGCACCAAATCTTGTTTTTGCCAAATGTAAGGTTTTGTCAGTGTCGTCCTGCTTTCATGCACTGAGTCCCTAGATCTTTCTGTTTCAACTAACTAGCAAGCTAGCGTCAAGCTAAGCTAATAATGCACTGTAATGGAAACTTGTCTACACTAGCTCGTTAGCCTAGCTATGCAAGTGAAATTAAGTATGCTGTCAAACTAGCTAGCTAACTTAGTTGTTATAAGGTCACAACTCTTGCACGGCTTTTTAATACATTTTACGCAACTTAGCCCATAAAATCTCAATCCCGATGCTAAAGTTTCCTTAGAGAAGATAACATTTAACCTCTGCTCAGCGTAATTGTCAGTAGCAAGCTGTCAGGGAAGCTAGTAGGCTAAATACAGTACCTAGGTAATGTAACATTCTACACTTACACTCACATTGCCTCCATCTTTAGCTTCTCAGTTATTTTATTATTTTTCTAAGAACAGTTTGTTTTATTGAACATTGCCTCTTTATTATTTTCAGGAGAGCGAAGGGGGCCTGTATGTGTGCATGAACAGTTTCCTTGGCTTTGGGAGTCAGTATGTGGACAGACACCATGCTCGAACTGGCCAGAGGGCTTACTTTCATATCAAACGGACTCGCAAGGCTAAGGTGGACACCTCATTCTACTCTATAATTTATTTTCCTTAAAACCGTGGTCAACTGGAAAATATTTAAATTATTCAACACTTTACGCACTAATCATTTTCTCCATTCAAAAGTCAACTAACTAATCAAGATCTACTGGTATCCTATGTTATTCAGAAGGAAGATGATCAAAACTCTGGATCAGGGCACCCACCCAAGAAAAAGCCCACCAGGCTGGCAATAGGTGAGAGCATCAGACAATACAAACACAAATCAAACAAGTTTCCTCTTCTAAGGCTGACCCATGTCATCCCCTCTTGTTTCTGGTCTGTCCAGGGATTGAAGGAGGTTTTGATGTGGAGCAGGATCAGTATGAAGAGGATGTAAAGGTGGTCATTTTACCTGACAGACAGGAAGTGACATCAGAGGACCTTGATACCATGCCTGATGTTGTTAGAGAGCGGGTGAGATTTCTTGTGTGTTTTTCTAATCTGAGAAATGTTATTATTTTTATACTTTGAAAAAGCACAAAAAGTGTTGCAATAGCTCTCATTAATACACATCCATGGAAAGGAGGGTGGCTGGAAACACAGGCAGTATTCACAGATAGTTAATAAATTAGTCCTCATACACAGATTTCTGGACTTATGGAGGAAAAATTGTTACTTTCAGTTTCACAACAAGCTGTTGGTCAGATCTAATTTGTTCCTTTGGATTCATTTGCCATCTCTCAAGGTGTCCCTGTCAATGGCGGGTATTATGGCAGCAGACTCGGTGTCTCATACCTTACAAGTGCAACAGTGGGATGGAGAGGTGAGACAGGAGTCAAAACATGCCGCTGACCTCAAACAACTTGACAATGGAGTCAAGATCCCTCCTAGGTGAGATATTTGGTCACAGCTCTCTCTTCATCATAAAAATCATCACAGATTATGGAAATTTATACACAAAACCTCTATTATATTCTGCTTCAAAATCTCTCTCTCTACAACCTATGAAATCTCAATTTGCTGCAGAAGTTTTTTAGTTTCAGTGAAAAGAAATTTTCAGGCAGTAATAGTTTTGTATTATGATCAATAATTATATTATAAATAAGAAAAATTGTAGTATAATTTATAATCCAAATTATTATTGCATTAATCTATTAATGCTGCTGTCTTTTCCACATTTTAGTGGCTGGCGATGTGAGGTATGTGACCTCCAGGAAAATCTCTGGATGAACCTGACGGATGGAAAAGTGCTGTGTGGCCGAAGGTATTTTGATGGCTCAGGGGGCAACAACCACGCCCTTTTGCATTTCCAGGAAACAGGATATCCACTTGCAGTCAAACTGGGTACCATCACTCCTGATGGAGCAGGTAAGCAGATGGCACAAAGATTTCTCTGGGGTAAAAATCATTGAAGTTGAACAGAAATTAGTAGCATTTTTGACATAGAGAACTTGTTCCACACAGCCAATCAAATTGAGTCATTTTGATATAGTTAGATGGTTTTAGTGTCTGACTGTCAGACAGCAGCTACACAACACAAGAGCCACGGACTTTCAATAACAACCCACATTTGGTTTGCTTAAAACCCCTTCTTAACAAACTTACACACATAAACAAACCTCTTGTTCTTCACCTTGAATGAATGAACCATCAGTCACATAGACTGGGGAAATAATGAACTGTAAGCATCAGGTTGCAGGCTGAATAGCTAAATAACAGGAAAGATACAGCACATTGGGCAGCATGTAAACAAACCTGCATATGTTTCATTTGTCCATTTAGAGTCTGATGTGAACCTCTCTCCTCAGTACTACAGTATTGTTCACTAAAAAAAAACAACAACTCTTAATTGTGCATATTAAACCACTCTGACATTTTTTTTGATTGCTCAGAGAGATAACTCAATGTGACTTGGGCTGAACTTAAATTACAGAGGGCGTAATACTTTATGTGGGCTATCTGAAGTGTTGTGTTTCATTGCCATTAATAACCTCAACTGTTCGGTATATCCAGATGTGTATTCCTATGATGAGGATGACATGGTACTGGATTCCAAGTTACCGGAGCACCTAACTCATTTTGGTATCGACATGATGACAATGGAGAAGGCAAGTTCTTTGTTTTAACTATTTATTTGTATTTTTGTCTGTTTTATTTTTTAACAGGCAATTGTAGATATTTAATCATATTATCACTGCTTTATTATATTCAACATTGGATCAGGTTCCTTATGATATTATTGCTTAACCCTCTACTTTACCATTGCAGTCTTACAAATTTGTTCAGAAATATTGATTTTATTTTTGTTTCTTTTTTTTGGGAGCCTTTACACATGTATGGTTGCCTCTGCCTCATAAAGCAAGCATTGAGTACACAGTCAATGATTCAGAAAAAGTGTTAGAAAGCCAAAAGCACTTAAAGAAAAAGTTCATAAGTGGAGAGATTGTCTTTTAAAAATCTGGACTGTCTGTGTAGTTCAGATAGTCAATCTTTTTTTTTCAAATTGGTGCTACACAACCTTTGAAAACTGAGAGGAAGGGCTGTTGTTTTCCCTTTTGCTAAAAATCTAGAATACCTACAACAGCAAGACAGCACTGCATCACGCCACACAAACAAGGCCTAAATTTTTCTACTGGCTGTCAGCGTACCATGAGTTTGGTGGTGCTTGGCCTGGTAATAAAAACTCTTGTATTACAGCTTAACAGTACACTGTAAAATTGTATTTTTTCAATCATTTATCATTGAGAAGAGCAGCCCTCTCTCTCCCCGTGCCTCGATCCAAAGGGTCTCTGTGAAGGAGAGCATAACAAAAAGCTAGTTGATTGCTGTTTATTACTTAAGTTGGTTTATATCATGACATCATTAAGGGATTATTATAGTGTTATTACCGATGGTGATGATGACTATAATAATACAGCAGTATCTCTCTTTGTCCCCTTCTACAGCATACCCATTAATATATCTACCTATTTTCCTTAGTGTCAGACATTTCCCTCCACACCTGGCTCTACTCTAATTTTCTCTTGTCATTAATTCTTTTGCCACCTGCTTTCCCTCTCATTCAGACTGCACAACTGTTTCTGTACGACTCACTGTGTACTGTGATGTTGTTTCTTGTCTTGCTAATGTATCGCTACACACACATAATGATTTTGCACAGACAGGGGGTGGAAGAATTGTGCTACAATAGGACTGAAGACAAAATACAGCACTTAGTGCTGCAATGATATGTTTACAGTTTCATCCTCCACTGCCTGCTGTCATTGCTACTTTGTATTGCTAATTTTACTCATCATTCTCAAAATTTGGCTTTTGTAATGCTGCCACATAGCATTTTAGTTGCTGGTACTCTGTTTTCTTCATACCCTCATGTTTTTGAATGTCCTGCTCTCAGACTGAGCGGACGATGACAGAGCTGGAGATTGCTGTGAACCAGCGTGTCGGGGAGTGGGAGGTAATCCAAGAGTCAGGGACCACCTTGCGACCCCTGTTTGGCCCCGGCTTGACTGGCATGAAGAACCTGGGCAACAGTTGCTACCTCAACTCTGTCATGCAAGTGCTCTTCACCGTTCCGGACTTCCAGAGCAAGTCAGTACCCTCTAGCTCTCATCTTTCATTCTGTTCCTCCCCGTTACGTTGGCAATGTCACTTTCTGTGATGAAAGACAATTCTAATGCTCATTACAGACTGTGATTATAATATTGCTGTCTAATTAGTTAATACAGCAGTTAAGATGAAACAGTTCTACTCTTTTTCTTGAGTATGCCTCTAGACTAGAATGACATTTACTTATGATCCAGTAATAACAGCAAGATATCAAACTTAAAGGAGATGCTTTATATCCTTCTACTTCTGCCTTCCAGGTATGTGTCTAACATTGACAAGATCATAGATGACGCCCCAAGTGACCCCACCCAAGACTTTAAAACCCAAGTGTGAGTTTTGTCTCCTAATGTCTGGTAATTTTCTGTGACAAGCATTGTGTTACCATTGTGTTGTCTGAAAACATCCCTCAGTGGTACTGCAAACCAAGGACAAATTAAAAAAATTCCAGAGTGCTTTCTCTGCATACCTTTTCTCCTATAGCACAACTTCCACACACATGCCTTCAAACACACACGCCTCTTTTTCCCATTTTGTCTAGAAAATGTCACCATCATGCACAATAGATGAAAGAAAACATCCACATAAATGCACACAAGCCTACTCATAGCGTGCCAGCTGTCAGCTGTAAAGCCGATTACAGACTCCCTTCCTGGCAGATCTTTGTTAAAATGTGATTTTTATGTTTAATGTGGGTTATCCTTCTGAATCGAAATGCTCTATTGATATCAGGAGGGTTTAGACAGAACCTATATTGACGCTTAGCTTTGTGTCATTTTAGCTTTATGCCATCAAAAAAGAGGTTTGCTTTTACTGTGTCTCATCTTAACTGGCAGAGCCTCTCATTGTGAAAACAAAAGTGAAACCTCGGTCTGGCCTACTCCTGTTTATATCTTAAGCAGTAACTTGAAACTTTAGAGTGATAAGCTGTCTCTTGTTTTGAAAGATGTACGATGAAGATTAGTGCAGTTACATATTTAACACAATAATCCTATGTTTCCACCTAAATTGAAATCTGTCATATTTGATGTGTGTGTGTGGTCCAGTTCTAAGCGATATCTACTTTTGTCGCTGTACACACACCTCTTTACCCCCACACTTCTTATTTCTATTTAGACATTCCACCATGCTATTTTAAAGCCAAAAATGTATTTAGGCTTATATCCAAATCCTCCTCCTGTGTGAGATGTTGGTATATTGTTGGATGTGCAGCGATGTTAGCTTTGTTTGTTTATCACAGAGCCAAGCTCGGCTACGGTCTGTTGTCAGCAGAGTATTCCAAACCAGCACCAGACCCTGGGGATGAAAATGGTGCATCTGAACCTAGGGTAAGAAGAAACAATCAGTCACAGTGGATTTTCAAGTCTGAGGTTCAACAGATACTCCTCATGCATGTGGGATTTACTCATGAATAAATGGAAATATGATCCACCTAATATTAGCACTCACCACTGACAAATCAGACTGTTCGTTCTTTGTTGCAGGGAGACCAAATTGGCATAGCACCGCGAATGTTCAAAGCACTTGTTGGGCGGGGCCACCCAGAGTTCTCCACCAATAGACAACAGGACGCTCAGGAGTTTTTATTGCACTTCATAAACATGGTGGAGGTAAAGTAATGCTCCAACTCAGCTTCTGTTCCCTCTGTTCTTCCTCAGCATTTCTTATACACTATTATATTTTTTTTTTACCACAGAGGAATTGTCGCTCTGGGACCAACCCATCTGAAGCCTTTAGGTTCCTGGTGGAGGAGAGGATTGTGTGTCAGCAATCACAGAAAGCCAAGTACACACAGCGAGTGGATTACATCGTCCAGCTGCCTGTGCCGATGGACCAGGCAACCAACACAGGTGAAGGGCTGATACAATGTTCAGTTCCATTTCCAACCCTTTGCATGGTCAGCAGTGCTCTTTGTGTAGGAGAATACATTTAAAACGAGGGCATAGTACAGTCCTGGTTTATGTCACCAACATGCAGCATTGATTGGATGTCTTCAACACAGTTACGTGCAGCTTCTTGTTTTTCAACCATCTCCATATTTCTCTAACAGAAGAGCTTCAGGAGGCAGAGCGTCGGCGTGAGGAGGGGGACTCATCAGCCCCCACAGTGCGTGCACAGATCCCTTTCACAGCTTGCATGGCAGCCCTCAGTGAACCAGAGGTCCTCACAGACTTCTGGAGCTCAGCTGTGCAGACCAAGACTACTGCTACCAAGTATGAAGAGACAGACGCACATTCTGAAAGTGACTGACTTAAACGAATCTGAAAATTGATTTGTTAACCTCAGCTTTTGCTTCTTTTGGCAGAACGACCCGCTTTGCCTCTTTCCCTGACCACCTGGTCATCCAGATTAAGAAGTTCACCTTTGGCCTTGACTGGGTTCCCAAGAAACTGGGTGAGAAAGATAAATTATTAAATGTTAGTGTTTAAAAATGTATATAAGTTAAAAATTGAAACCTCTTTTTAATGCTGTACAATTTTCTTTTGAACAGATGTGAGCATTGACGTTCCTGATACTCTGGACCTTAGCGCGCTTCGTGCAACTGGCCAGCAGCCAGGGGAGGAGCTTCTACCAGAGGTGGCCCCACCCCCACTCATGACCCCAGACGTGGAGGTTAAAGGTATCCTGGGTTCCCATGGCAACGAGGAGGACGACTCGCTCTACTCCCCACTGCTGTGTTAGTCTGTCTGTCTTTCTGCTCTTTTCCAACTTCCTCTGTGACACTCTTATTTATCTGCTCTTTTTTTCCTCCTTTCTTTCTTTCTGCCTTTTGTGTTTCTTGAGTCCCTCCGTTGCCTTTTTATTATTTTACTTTTGCATAATGTAAAGTGATTTGAGTTACACTTATTAAAGAAGCAACATCTTAATCGTTCTGATTTTTGACTTATACAAGTTGACTTTTCTGTATATTTTTTTATTATTTTGCCTTTTGTTATTTTTTAAAGGAGATTGTTACCACCAGCAGCAAAGTGTGCAATTTGAAATACACTTACTTGGATGGACAGTCCATTCAAGTAATTTAACCCTTTCCCCATTAACACATTCTCAGCTCCAGTTCTTGATGACTCCACTGTGTCCCAGTTATGTGAAATGGGATTCCCCCTGGAGGCCTGCAGGAAAGCAGTGTACTATACTGGAAACACTGGAATCGATGCTGCCATGAATTGGATCATGAGCCATATGGATGACCCAGGTGTGCAGAGCGGTTGGAATTTCCCTATAAGCAAATCATCAATCAGTTTGTAGGAATCTCCCAACTCTTAATGTTCTCCTCTTATTGGCTGCAGACTTTTCGGCCCCACTGGTGTTGCCAGGCTGCAGCTCTGGCCCCGGGACCACACCCACAGAGAGCCTCTCTGAGGAGCACCTGGCAACCATCGTCTCCATGGGCTTCAGCCGAGACCAGGCAACCAAAGCACTTCGAGCCACGGTTAGAATCAAATTCCTTCCAGTCAGAGATAGGGGTATTTCTATAATAACACTTCCCCAAGAGCAGAACTTTGTACAGAGCAGCTGCTCCATTGGTGTTCAGACAGAAATGCAGCCAGGTTTCTGTCATGCTTGGAGATTGTAATAATGCAGACATACTGGATCTGATGACAAATGTCCAATGATGGTTCATATTCATTTGCTGTGGAGAGTAGGAGATCTGACCGCAGGTGCATGATGGATACAGCACTGTGAGTTAAAAGACCAGTTGCCATAGCTGAATTTGCATAAAAATGAGTTAACCTCTGCACCATGTAAATGAATCTGTCCAGCACACACACCATGTTCACAAAAATCAGGTTGAAAATCTCAAACAAGGCGTTGCAGATTAAATGTGAAGTAAGATACTGTTAAGATACTGGTTTTCATACCTGAAATGTTCAAAAACATATTTCAGTGTACTGTAAAGCAGTAGCATGAAAAAGTTTGTGACTTGGTGGCAATTTTGAAACCAGATTACCTGAAAAGAGTTTTTAGTGGTGTGGTGTGGTGTGGTGCATTCAAATGCATCCTCACAGGAGTCCCTGGGTCTGTATTATAACAAATAGCCTTAACACCTCAACAAGCATGAGTTGCATTAAACTAAACTGTCCTAGAAGCAGTGGCAAGAGATTTGTTCCCCATAGAAGTGAACTTTAAATTAAAGTACTGCTGCAAAATGAAGAAATATCAATGAAGCTTCCACCTGCTGTTACTGTATGTCAAAAATTAGTACCATTCATCTTATATTTTGCAACATATTTATAATGATAATGATAAATGATGATGACAAGCCTGTGAAAAAAATGTTGGATATGTCATCTTTAGCCCCCTAAATTAAAAAAGCAGTTATGAAATCAAAGTAGACTTCTCAGACAACTTATATTTGACCATAAGCAACATTTTTTTGAGATTCTCTAATGTCCCTTTTACCATCTTTATGTTGCCCAGAGTAATGTCTTGGACCGGGCAGTGGATTGGATCTTCTCCCACCTGGATGACCTGGAGTCCATGGATGTGTCTGAAGGCGGTCGCTCAGCCGCAGAGAGCGAGGGTGGCAGAGATCCTCCGCCTGGGCCTCGTGTCAGAGATGGACCAGGCAGTGAGTCTCAAGGAGAAGGATGAGAGAGGAGGCGTTCGTGATAGACAGAACGTCAGAATGTGTTCTCACAAATTAGCTGCAGAGATGTGCTCAGAAACATGACATGGAGACCTAATGTTCTTCCAGGAACCATTGAATTCTTATTTCATAATATAAATAAGGTTTATTTTCTAATTATAACTCAACTTGTTGTTTCTCTCCCTTATCAAGAGTATGAGTTGTTTGCATTCATCAGTCACATGGGGACAAGCACAATGTGCGGCCACTATGTCTGCCACATCAAGAAGGATCAGCAGTAAGTTTTTTTTTTTTCTTTTTTTACTAATGTTTCTATCTTAAAGGGATATTTCAGAGCCTCAACATGTCACTAAAAAATCAGAACCACCTTATTAAAAATTAAAATATAATTGCAAGTCCCAAGTTGTGAAATAAAAATGAATTTCCTTTCTGTTCATGCTGATTCCATGTTCTGATGCTTTTAATGTAACAGTCTCACAAAGTAAATGTTTTTGTTCTTAAATCAGTTGTTCATTTATTTGTTAAAAACCTTTAAAAATCATCCTCCATTTTAATAAAAGAGCTAGTTTTACAGTGCGTCAGTAGGGGGCACCATACTTCATGGTCTGAACAATCACTGCTGCCGAAGTGATCACAGTGCAGGCGTTTAAGCGTTCATAAAACTGAGGTTAAAAGCTGTTTTATTTAATGTTTTGATAATAGAAATGATCCCTGAATGGTCTGTTCTTGTTGATGAACACACGACCTGAATGACATAAGATTCCTCAAAAATGACCACTGTGTGTTCAGATATTTCCATTAAGGACTGTGTATTTAAAAAAAAAAAAAAAAAAAAAATTAATTGAGTAAATGTAATTAAACCCATAACTTGCCTGTTATTAAGGACTCTTTGTGAACTGAGGGATCTTTCTATTTCACAGGTGGGTCATCTTCAACGATCAGAAGGTGTGTGCTTCTGAGAAACCGCCCAAAGACCTGGGATACCTCTACTTCTACAGGAGAGTGGCTGAATGAGGCAAAGGGCATTACGCTTGGGACGAAGGTGGAGAAATGTGGACGCTCACACGAATACACGGGACAGCATTCTTAGTCGCACCCCACCGAGCTCTTACAAATGCCCTGGCACGCTTCACAACTGACAAGTGTAAATAAATCTTGCATATATACACAGTTAAATAAATTGGTGCAGATGTACAGATATGGTGTCAGGGGGAGGGGCTCTTTTGATCCACTGGTTACAAGCTGTGGGCCTGTTCAGAGAAGCAGGCTCTGTCACCTGGACATTATGCAAAGTAAAATGAGAACCATCTGAAATCTGTTAAAACACCTGTTTTACTAAGCAAAAGCATCCAGAGAATTCAGAAAAACTGCTTCATGAAACAGACCCCAGACTTTCGAGCCACTGTGGTCGCTCAATCCATTCACTCATTATTAATAAGTCTGCTTACCTATCAATGTTGATCCATGTCCTGACTATTGATTTCCACTGCCATCAGTACTCACTGCCCCTCCCCAGCAAAGTATGTTGCTTCCAGCCCCCTCCTCTTTCATTGGACCGTTGCAGCCCAGTGTCATCTGTAAAGCCTGACACTAACTCCTCCTCCCTGTTTTCAGTAAAGTCAAGACAGTTCAGCTCCATTAAGAGGAAATGTAAAACAAATTCAAACAAATGACAGCTCAAATGTGTGTAACAAAAAGGAAATAAAGTCAAAACACCAAATCAGCTCTTTTTTTCTTTAAAGTTTGGTGAGGGTGATACCTGGGTGATTTTTATTTTATTTTGTTTTTATTTTGCAAACAAATCCTTTGTTACTTCTGCTGTGGCAAATAAAGAATTGTCTTTCTGTCATTCTGACTTCCTTTATATGGGTCTGGATTATTGTGTAAACACTTTCACATCACTAAAAATTATGTTCAACAGAAAACTACTCAGCTTCATGTGAAACTGTACTATCTATACAATCCCAGGCCTTGTTTGTGAGAAGGTGCAGGCATGAAGCACAAACCCACAAAGAGCTGGGGTTTGCATTGGCCTACAACTTTCCAAAGTGTAGGTTTCTCTCTAGTTCTCTTCCGCCTTCTGCAGTTTTTGCATCCTTGTGCTTTTGTATTCGATGAAGTCACGTACAGAGAGGACAAGAAAAGACTTTGGTCTTCAATAAAAGCACACAAAAGCTTGTACTGCCTCTATATCAAGGTAAGATCTTAAACTACATTATAAAATTGATTTTTAAATTGTAAGATGAAAATTTCGGATTTATTGTGACCGTTCGGAAACAATTTTTCATTTGATGTTTAAATTTGACATGATGATGGATCAACCAAGTGAATAAAATATACACATTTTGACGATGTGCAGGTGGCTATGATCTAACCCTGTCTGTGCAAATGTTACATTTATTTTTAGAAAACAGTGTGGTAGTTGAGGTTTTATGTTCTTCAACAAGTATGAAAGAAGAAAAATGTGCTCAGCAATGCTACAGACTGATTTAAGGGTTAATGCTTCTTTGCAATCTTAATATATGACTATTGTTCAGTAAGCGACATTAAATATATTTAAAATTTTCAAAATAAGACTTAAGAATAATCTTGATACAGTTATGTGTAGGTAAAATATGAAGTGTTATATGTCTGATTTTGTAAAAGTCCTAAATGTTCTGGTCATCCAACGAAACTAAAGTGCAAAGGTATCATTTGTGCCTTTAAAGTTTGTTAATGTTTAAACACATAAATGTATTTTAGCTCGCAGAATTTAATTTCTAAACCTTTAAAAATCATAAAATGTAGAGAACTAAATGAGAAAAGAAATAACCTGAACCTCCCCAAAAAATAAATATTAACCCAGAAGATTTATGAGGATTTCTTTAATTTATTTGCCTTATTAATTACAAAATTATTGCCTTTTAAAAAGATTTAGCATGAGAATATTTTGGACCGGATATGACAGCAAAGCATTTTAACATGCATTATTGACGTGTTTATCAAATACAGAAGTGCCTAAAAAAATACTGGATAGCTGTAGTAACATAAAGTTAATTTCTTCACGTATGACAACAAAACTAATTTAAAAATTTTGATACTTGAGATACTGAGAGGAAGGAAGTAGAGCGAAGTCTTAGCGGTAAAGGATCACGTTGCTTGTCTGAAACAGAAGTTGTGTGTGGTATCTCTAACCTGGAAATCTGCATTTCCTACTGCATAAAATATTTGTCTCAAATAGTTTCATCTTGCCAAAAATGTTTATTTGTTTGTATTATATCTCCTTAGATTCAACATTGAAGATGAAGACAGTTGTGTGGTTTGGCTTTGGTGAGTACAAACACTCCATAAGAGTTGCCAGTAACCCGGATTTAAATATGCCCTTGCCTTTTCTTCTAATCTACCAAAGAAAATAGCTGCAGTTGTTTTTTTTTTTTTTTACTTATCCCAGATGCCTACAAAGTCCTTAAATTCACCCTGATAAAATACCCTTTAACTTTATATTTAGGATATGAGTCTCCAATGCAAAGTAATGAAAATATATTGCACTAACACCAGTTTGTCCTCGTCTTAATACTCAGAGATTGTTGTAATCTCCTGTGAATATATCGTACAAAGTTAAGTGTGCCTCATGAATGTGATCCTCTCTTTTCAGTGCTCTTTGGTGAACTCTGTGCTGTTGCTGGAAAAGTGACTGTGACTGTCACAAAACCAGGAATGACCGCCCCTTTATCGTGTGGGGACAACACATATAAGAACAGCGTGGAGTGGAAACATGGAAATGATCTGATTTATCATGCAGAGAACAAGAAGTTCCCTCGTAAAGGTATCACTACCAACAGCACAATATTTTGTTTTAAGAACTTGACTGTTGCTAATTAAACTGCATGTGTTTTCTGCATCAGGCACAAGTGATACTGCTGTAAGGTCGAAAGTGAGCAAAGCACAGCTGACGATTATTAACGTGAAGGAAACTGATGCTGGACATTTCACTTGCAAGGCAGATGGGAGCACTCATGACCATACATTACTGGTGGTCTCAAGTAAGCATTAGACACACACAAAAAATATATTTTTTATATTTGCAAACAGTCCTTAGAACTACATTAAGGACAAAGAAGCATCATAAGTACAAATATGACTTTAAATCAGAGATATACAAAAAAAAAGTACTTATATATTTCTTCTTGTTTTGGTGGTACTCCCTCCATTGTGTTAAGTAAAAATATGCCCCTTTTGCCCTACAGCAACTTTTATTAATTCAAGATTTTAAAATAGAATTTTAAAAAAAAGTAATTCTAGAGAATTTAAGACAGGTATCATAACAGGTAAGTTTTATTGTTAGGAATTTTTTGAGTGAATGTACTAAATGGTTAAAGCAATCATTGACAACTTAATTTTTTTCATAAAAATATTTGTTGTGCTATTTAATGTAACAGATTAAAACACATTAACATCAATCTTCAACACACACACACACACACACACACACACACACACACACACACACACACACAAACACACACACACTTTTTTTTTGTAAGTTCCTATCTCATCTTTAGAAACTTGAGGGATTCAGAAGAGACAGACTTAAAAAAAGAAGAGTCAAAATATCGTGATTCTGGCCCCTAATATGGCTCCAGAGTCATACATACTGGACCCTACATTTCCCATCATACAACTGGATAATGTATTGCTAGACATTCCCAAAATGCTCTAAAAGCGTAGATGACACATTACAAGCTGTGTCAGTGTGTCAATGATAAACATTTCCTGTCTCCTATGTTGGTGCAGTCATATCTCACCTGTGCTAACTGGGCAAATTAAACAGTAACATATTATTGATAGGTAATTACTTGTACGTGTAAAAAAATAAAACATTAGAAACAGTACAAATTCAATGTTTCTGCCTTATTTTGCCATTCTTTTACCTTCTCGCTTAAATATCTTGTAAACTGTACTCTTCATTATGATTCATTACGGTTATTTTTTCTAACTTAAGAAATCTCCATATTTTGAACTTCTTTTCACAAACTGAGCAGTGTTTTCTTTGGAGATTAAACTGAGCTGGATGGAGCACCGCTCAGATGTTCCAGACTGTAAAACGGACCCAAGCGCCATGATACATTTTCATATTTCTCTGCCTATCATATCACAGGGGTGTGTCATGTTCCTAATGATCTGGATGAAGACTTTTGTTCTGCATGGCCTCTTCTTTTGTTCCATGATGCTCACACAGTATTCTGACCCCCGTCTGTTGTCCTTGTCTGTGCCAGTGTCAGCCAGCCCCTCTGATGATTTCCAGCTGGACAGTGAGGTTACATTGCAGTGTAGGGTAAGAGGTCTGAACTCAGACCCTGCTGTGCGGTGGCTGAGGCCAGATGGAAGTTCACTCACGGGATCAGAGAAGGTTCAACTGAAAAAGTCAGATTCAGGGAGCTGGAATTGCACGTTCACCTATGACAGAGTGACGTACAGTCAGGACCTACATATTAAAGTTAAAGGTGGGACAAATATCCTCTACCAGAGTATTTGCATTTGTTTTTTAGCACAATAACGGCAACCTCTGTGGATGCAGCTAAAGATAAAATTCTTTGTTTTTGCTTTCAGAGCCAAAACCTACACCTACACCAAGGCCTTCTCATGACCAAAAGGACAACTCTAAACCAGAATGTGTCAATTGTAAATATTGCTTGTGTTTGTTTGTGTGTGTGCATGCCATGAGCATATATTGCTTCAAGTGATTCTACACTGGATGTGTCTGAATGTGTGATTTATTATCCTTGCTTTCTGCTGTGTTCTGTTCTCATGGTTGACCAGGTGGCTCTGGTGGTTCATCTAAGGGTAAAACCGATGCTGGTCTGCTGCTGGGGCTCAGCTGGTGGATGTGGGTCATAATTGGAGTTGGCTGCCTGGTTGTGGTTCTCCTGACAGTCTTAGTCATTTGCTTGTGCAAAAGGGTCAGAAGGAGGAGGGTAAGTAAAGAACAACATCCAGGGAATCTTCATGTGCAGTTTTGTAGATTGAGGTTAGCAGTTGGATTAAAGTAGAATAAGTTACTGAGGCAAACAAAATATATACATATGTAAAATGTTTTGGTTTTTTTTTGTTTTGCTATAGAGAAAATTGCATAAGATGAAGAATAGCCGCCAGCAACCGAAGCAGTTCTGCCAGTGTAACCGGTAAATGTTCTTAACTTACTTCTATCTAATAAAAAATACTTTATATCCACTCTCCAGTAATCTCTGCTCACTTTACAGATACTTTCTAATAGACTCTCTTCACTTTATATTAATGACAGTTTGACCTTCAATTTCACTGTGCCTTTTACCGAGTACTTCATTATTGTGCCGTAATTAGTGTGAAAACTTCTCCTCTTTCCTCTCTTTATCACAGCCAAACAGCTGCAGCAAAACCGCAGCAAAGACGCCGGAGAGAGAAGCCATCAGCCCTCCCCCTGCAACCCCTCCTATTGGAGTGACATGAAAGGCCGATCGAAGAAAAGAGAGATAGAAGAAAAAGAAAAACAGAGAGAGAGAGAGAGTGAGAGGAATAGATAGAGATAAAGAGAGAGAGAACCCCAGTGTGAATATGGCATGAATGTAAATGGGCTTTTTGAATTCTCTTGATGAAAATAAAAATCAAATGTAATGATGTGGGCACTTTGAGCTTTTTCGCAAAATATAACCAGTGAACTGAATGCAAATAGGCTCTTCAACTGCTGGAGAGAACAGAAACAGTCTGTACTTATTTATGCAGCATATCAACATGTCCTCATACGCAGCACTCTCAGCGTCTTATGTACTGCCTTCCATCTTAAATTTCATTCAGCTCATTTAGATACTCGTAATTTGCTTTCATGTGTTTCTGTATATTTGATAGCTGTTTTTGTATGCCTTGTCTTTATTGCCTTGGGTTGTAAATGAAAGTATTAGAGTACTATATTGAAATGTTATGTCTTTTTTCCTCAGTCAATAAACTATAAAGATACCCAACTGATTTGTAAATTTTTTTACATCCTCATATAACAAAACAGGGAGGCTTCTATCAGTGGCATAAAGTCACAACAATAAAGCTGAATATTTGTTGTTTCCAGTGAAATCCCCTGTGCATTTTGGCAATTTTAAAAACGGTGCAGGAAAAGTGGCCTCTGCCAGTAACAATACAAACTGTTTTATAGAGGTAATTGCTGACAGGATATGTATAGCTATTTTAAAGAAAAAATGTCAAACATTTGTTGTATGTGAAAGGGGGAGTTAAATAACAAAAATCAACATAGCTCAAGCATTTTCTGGTTATGCCATAAAATGTGCTTTAAACTGTGCCTGCATTGGTACAGAAGCTCTAGATTCCCCACAACTAGTGCAGGACAATGCAGGTGTTGACACCAGAGCAGCCCTGAATGTACTGCAATGAAGCACACAGTAAACACCTGTTACATACAGAAACACAAGACCACTGATGACATACATGCATGTATGAGTATACACACATAACATACACATTCATGGGTGCTTAAGAATGAAAAAAACATTTTATGTCTTATATTAACTATTCTCGGGTATTTATAGCATCACCCTCTTTCTACCTGGTTTGCATGGTCTACATTGGTCTACATGGTGTGTGTAAGAGAGACTGTAATCCATTCAGTACATAACAGAGAGGATGGGATTATAGTAGTGTCTTACTTCCTGTGTGTGTGTGTGTGTGTGTGTGTGTGTGTGTGAGTGAGTGAGTGAGTGAGTATGAAAGCAGCACCCACAGTAACTACAGCAAACAAATGTCACAGCTGAACTCATTGCTTCGCTGAGAACATCTCATGTGAGTACTCTTAAACTTACTGCAATCTACTGATTATTCTACTTGTAAGGAGCTGATTTCAGGGATTTTTACATACAAGAGAGAGGAGAGCAATATGTCTGTCAGTCTACAAGGGCACAAATTGTTTCGGCAGATACTGACAAATCTCCCAGACGCTGCCGGTGATCTATTCTCGTAGAGAGAAGCCAAGGGCCACCGAGGGGCAAGGCTGCAGCACTCAAATCTGGTCTCATCCAAGGCCACATTTTTTAAAAGTCTTTGTTTCATTCTACGTACAGATTGATTTGTTTTGGCCTTGATCTGGTTTCGTCTGTCTTGTTTGTGTTGTGCCTCAAAAACTGGCACAAACGTACTCAAATAATTACAAGAAAATGAGCCAGAACATCTGAACGCCTCATGATATTTAGCTGATAAATATACAGGAAGAATTGGTTCAAGTAAAACAATCATCTCCTTTACAGTCAATAGTTTTATAACTAGCCTTAAATACTCATAATGATAATTATGACGATATCAGTCATGATCTTTGGATTTGAACCTCTGTGAGACTTCAGACTTTACAAGCTTCTATGTTGTTCTGATTTTGACAAAAATCAGATGATTTCAAAACTGACATTTACATGGCCTAAAATAGAATTTTTAAGTTCCTTATGTTATTGAAGTGCAAAGTTCCAAAATTAAGCAATAACGGATGGTAACGTCTGTTGATTTTGCAATCGTTAGCATTGATAGAGTGCCACACACACGAGGTACTCAAACTAATTGCGTTTATGAAGCAAAACAGTTCCTTAATCTGTATCTTGTCAGTTAACTGTTGGTGTCAGCTGTTGCCAAGAAGTACAGCTTTTTGTGGCCTGCAAATGTCGCATACCATGAAAAAATATCACCTGTGTTGACCCCCACAGGTTTAGTCTGTATCTGTTGAGTTCAATGGCTGCAGGCTGACTGAACAAAAAGCTTTGTGTTTTCAGTAATGTTCTAAGAAAAGGAGTTTGTACTGTTCAGTAACTGTAGTCCACATACTTTTTTATGGCATGGAACAGTGCAAATAAACTTGATGTGGCTCAAAAATTCGAAGCAACGCCTTTGCTTAAATGTAACATGACAGAAACGCGTTGAACAAATTCTGAGTCCACGTTTGGGGGTTAATGTTTGACACCAGCTGTAACAAATGCTCTCACTTCAGTTTGTTAAGTAAAACAAAATAAAACAAATTAATGAATTAACATAATGAAATGTATTTTGATAGCAGCTGAAACACACAGCTCATTGTAAACGAGTGCAGTCTCAAAGTTAATCTGGAGCCTGAGAAGCCTGAAAACTCGGTACAGGTATCCCGAAACAAAACAGCCTGTAAATTATCAACACATGATTAGGTTTTTACTTTGAGACTCAAAACACTGGGAATGTTATAAATAAAATTAACTTAAAATATTATTCAGGATATAAATAATGGCTGTTCAAACATCGTTGCAGACAAACCATCGTTGCTGATACAGGGATAGTATAGACTTATGACCAGGCGGGCGTGGTACAAGACGTGGTCAGGTTATCTTTTATATTATCTTTTTATCTTATTTATGTCTTATTATTTTGATATAATGTCCCTTTGTGGTGTCAATCAGCGACAAATGTGACAATGCCATTAACCTTATATTTAAATGTTTTAAATCATATTTAGTTATAACTTATGTGCTCATTTTGGGATTATGTAATGTGTGCCAATTAATTGTTTGTGCGTATTCGTGATTTAAAAAAAACCCCTCATGTCTCGTGTTGCATATTAGGAAACAATTTAAGTTTGAGATGATGCATTAGAATTGAATGGCATTTAGTTAACGCTTTATGCTTTGTGTTAATTTCCCTTGACTATTAATGTCAATTGTTTTATAGCATTAATTCCCACAGGAGCAATCATCTTACTTCTTCCTTCTGTGCTGCATTCACTGTAACTGGATGTAGTCAAAACAACCATTAGTTTAGACGCAGTCACCTAAGCTGGCCTAGAATATGTGATATGCTGTCAACACGGAGGACATCTTGTTTAATAGCACATTTAAATTTGTACTTTTTAGGCCTTTGTTTAAGCCTGTCCGAGGTTTCCTGCCGACTGACGAAGCCGTGTGAGGAGACCGACAGTAATGTGTGTTAATGTGTTGGATTTTCTTTCTGGCATGATTTAAAATTGACCAGTGAGGTTCAACAGTTGACGCTTTGCTTTAATTTGCTTGTGTTCATGTCATCTGTACTGTATATTTAAAAGCACCTGTAACACAGTTGAAACAACGTATCCGTCAAATTACATTTACATACATATAAATCAATCAATATTTGCGTGCAGGTTTGTAGTTCACTTGTCCAGATCTATCAAAATGGCGGTGATGCGCTTAAATTCTTACAAAGCAGCTAAGCTCTGCTTTTAAAGATTAAAATGTTTAAACTTTTTTCTGGACATGATACACATCATTAGATCTGTTCAATTATCCACTAAATCATTCATGTTTTTTGGCCTTAAAGGTCTTCTGTATTCAGCTTTTCCATTTGAGTTCTCCACGTAGGTGAAAATACCCCCCCGATGACTGCAATCCGCAATCCACAGATACCAGCCGGCACTTGGTATCTTACCTGGTGACGCTTTACCGACCACAGCAATCCTCATACTTTGTTTATTTTGAGGGTTTACACTATCAGCTTCTATGAACAGATGCGTATTTGACTGACTTTGCCATTCAATAACATCACCATAAGTTGACACTGAAAATTGCTCATTTAAGACCAGTATTAAGCTGAATTGTCCTACTTTGTCCTATTGTCCTTATTCTCAAATACAACTAAAGGCTATGAGTTTACAATAACATATTCAAAGACAGATGAAGCTGGAGCCAAAATAATGAAAAATGTGTTACTTAAAGACATTATACACAGAAGAAGAAAATGTCAAGTATATGTTTATCCCTATCTGAGTTATGAGGAGTACGTCAACATTCATATTTAGGCTCAGTTTGTATTTTTTGTCTTTTTTGTGAGCGTATTATGTATTTTTTGTCTTTTGTTTAGCAAGCTGTGTTTCCCTCACTCTGAAAACACAACATCTTTGTTGCTCTGGGGGTGTTTTCATATGAGACAATAGGATTCCCTTTTCATGGCTATTAGTCAGTTCTCTTTTTCATTGTCTGTCTTACACAAGTGAACATACACACAGACACACACACACACACACACACACACACAGTCATTCAAAGTGAAACTGAAATTTCTTAAACAGTGTGTGTGATTCCCTCTTGTTTTTCCATTCTGCTCTAAATTCCATCAGTGCAAAACATCAGGAGCCAAACTCAGGTCAGCGAATGTGATTTTCAGTGCCTGAGAAAATAATATTTAGTAGATAAAGTTAACTTGTTGGGAACACTAACAGTAGTCAAACAAAGCCATGCAAACACCTGGTACAAATGCAGCAAACACTGCTATGATGTTGAATGCCAATCGGCAGCATTTGTTGGCCCCAAAGTGTGTTGATATCTGAGTTTCAGAGCAACAGGCGACAGCTAAGCTAACAGAGCTCGTCTGTGCTCCAACTGCAGGTGCAAACTGCACGCTTTAGGATTTTTAAACAATCTACAATCCCTCAAATTTTAAAATGTTCTTCTGATGGCGTTTTTTTTCCATCCTGTAAACTCCCCTCATGTGCAACTTCAGTTTCCACACAGGTTTCAGTTGTTAGCACAGATTCTGATGAGACGAGTCAGTGTTTAAACAACTCGTTTATTGTGATCAGTTTATTTACTCGTTTATTTACTGACCAGCCCCTGATTAAAGTGATGCATTTTGTAGATTTTTTTATTTGTAACAAGATGACAACTGAGTGCTGCTGTTACACTGTTGCTAAAGTTTGCAACTTAATTGTAAACTGCTGAACCAAAAGAGAGTTCCCAGTAGGCCAGAGGTAATGTGCACTGAACCAGGAAGTTAAACACAAAACTGTTTTAAAGCTGTTACTGTGGGGGGTAGATGACTGTGGATGTGTGCACGTGTGTGTTGGCAATTAAGGTTTAGCAGTTACACAAAGAACACGATTGTAGAAGGAAACTAAGAACATTTATTCAAATAAAGCACTAAAGTGCACATTCAAAGTATTTGTGCTTAAATATTTCCATCCTCTATCACTCTTTTGCTTCATCTCAAAAACATATATTGTACCTTTAACTTCACTACATTCATCTGACGGTTGTAGTTACTAGTTACTTTCAAGATTAGAAATTTTCATACAATGCCCATCTGAAAAAATTTTTTGGTGATTTTAAATTTGGATTTTCTGACAAACTCAGGAATTTGATAAAATGTTGGTTTATGTGAAAAATGTATCATCACAAAGCTGAAAACAAATCTCTTTCCCCGAGTTTGTGAATAATTGATGCTTTTAGGGGTACGTGACTCTCGGAACAGCAACGCTGCAAACATGCGTTGCTCTTATTGAACATGATGCATTGCTGTTGATTAAGGAATAAAACAGTATGTAAAGATGTTTAAATTAGGGCACATTTATACAACTGCGGTGGTTGTAAGCAACATACTAATTAATGCAGTGGTTAATCCATAAACATTATAAATAATAGTGATTCACTGACTACTGAGTGAGTAATTTTAATTTTTAATACTTAAAGGGTATGTTTCTTACATATGTTTTCTTAGAGAAGTTTTAAATGCAGGATTAATGTTTTCCAAATGATACTAATAATACTTGAGCAGTTTTTGATGCAACAGTTGTGAAATTTATTTCATTTTCTAACAAACTGGTCGTTAATCAAACCAATCGGCAGAAGGACTGTTGCTATTGTACATTTTCCTGCAAAATCACTGTAATGTTCAAACTTTACATTTCTCTATGCTTGAATTTTCATTTTTAGGTCGTGACTCCACTGTCGTTGGTTTGCTTTAGGCACAAAAACATTTGGTCTGGATTAGTAAATTATCGTGTTTGGACTTAAATTTCCCGACAACAGTGTGCTGCTTTCATCCGCCTCGCCTGCTTGCTGTCACTCCACCATTGCGTCGTCCTCCTAATACAAAAGTCAATTCATATACATCTTATGTAAACTACATGACTTTGATTGATATTGTAGAAATGTTGATATGATACGTATTAAACGTACAAATTTAACATATGAATGGTTTGCAGAGATGTACTACGCTAACGTTTTATCCTGGCGATGGGCTGCTGAAAGGCTCGTAACCCTCCCACAGGATAGCATAAAACAGGAACAATCATCTATTTCAAACTGGAATACATTTTGACCACCACTGCTCTCTAAATGTGATACTTATTTTTACTTCAAGTGAAGGAGTAAATTGAAATATTGCACTCAGCAATTACTCTTCTGCTTTTATTTGATAGTGAACAGTGTGGAGATAAACAGAAAATGTTGCGAGCTTGACTTGAATTGAGGATGTGGCAGTTTTGTGATGCACCGAAACCGTTCACCCACCGTGTCGTCTGAGCAAATGCTTATAACATCAACACATGTGCATATAGATTTGTTTCAAGCTTTTTGCTAAATGTTTATTTAACATTATACTGAACATACAGTATAGTATTTTGTCTAAATGTATGTACACTGAACTCAAATGTACTTAGGTGCATCAGTATATAAACACCAAAAGATGCTGTGACATTAAGAAATGTTTATTATTCAAGAGGGGTGATAGGAAAGCTACTCTGTTTATTTTTTATGTTTAGCTGCTTTTTTGTGCCTGTAACCCTGTTTGACAACCCACACCTTCAACAGGTTGGTCAGCAGCAAGTACAGACTAATTACAGTAATTGGTTGATTGATTTATTGACTTATATGGTCAAAAAGATTATTTAGCGGAATAGTTACTGCTAAACGTGGGCCTGTACAGACGTTTTTCCATGGCAAAACCAACGTCACAAATCAACTCAGCTTTACATTAACAACAACTTTACAGTAACAGTTTGCTTCAACATGAACTGTGAACTTCCTTGTACCATGATGCAGTTTTCCAATAACAAAAAAACTATATTCTGCTTAGTTTGCTCTTCTCATGAATAAAACATGAACATGACTTGACATTTACAGCCCATTCCAACATGACAGCCCTCCTCGTGTTTAAATATGAGCTAACTGGAACAAAACAGAAACAAGAATCTCTTTTTCCATTCTAAAGAAATGATTATGCGGCAGCCTACAAACAGTTCAATAACACACAAAAATAACCTCGCCATTGATGTGCATGAATGACGGAGGTGAAGAGATGAGTGGGAGAGGCAGAGAAGAACTCTTTTTTCTTCGTCTACTTTTTCACAACTCTGAGGTTTCAAAAAAAGGTTGAATGAAGTTCCCCTTATAACAGACAAAGTGTTTTTAGCTACTGAGAAGTTAATGTCACTTGTTTCTGCATCTCAACCTCTTTTCCACTGACATTTTTTTTATTTCTGAAACATCAGCACTGTCACCGACACTAACATATACAGTACAAACTTGGTATCTTCCCGTCTTCTCAGGGCTTCAGACTTCCTCTCGTGTTTTGGCCACCTGACTCTGTTAAATCACACACCACTCGTTGAACTGAGAAATGATTATAAAACACACAAACACACACACACAAAGACAGAAAAAGTCAGAGACAGAAAATAGAGATTGAGGGAAACCCTCTGTAGGAGAGAAAGAAGGATGGGGAAAGAAGAAATATGTACATGAAAAAAGTGAATCACCCCTCATTCTTGCTTGCAGCCCACACTTTGTCTTTTTCTCTTTCAGTAATGACACAATGTGGTACAAACGCCCTCGTTAGGTGTGTGACTAATGAGGGAGTCCTCACTTTCAGGTGTTTTCCATCAGAATCGCAGCTCAAAAACAGAAAATGTATCCATTTACTGAGAAAACCCTGTCAAATTTGGACCTGCTCTTTGTGACAGATTTACATCCAGATGTTCCTTTCCAGAATGTTTATTTACCCTGGGCCCTCAGAAGTAAATATTTCTGTGTGGCAGCCATAACTTGAAGGGTTTAATCTACAGAGCAAACAAAAGGCTTGTTTCATTTCGAGCTCAGAGGGAACAGAAGCAGGTGTGAGCCCTTCATGACGGCAGTACAGAGGCAGGCAGACAAACCTCAGAGAGACACATGAGACGTGTGCGAGATGTTTGTTTTGTCCTTGTTGTGGTTCATGTCTCTAAACCACCTCGGCAGTGTGTTTCTGCAGTTCGATCCCCTTAACTGATCCTATGTAGCTGTAATTAGTTAGCATGGGACAATCTTAACAGGCCACCTCATTATTAAACGAAGAAGAGTTTATATTTTGTTGTGATACCTAAAAAACTAAGAAGAAGAAGAAGAAAAGTGTAGCCTGCAACTTAGCATAAGCATAACTTTTGCAAAGTCTCTCATATAATTTGGAGCATTACTGAGCTGATTTTCAAGTGGTTAACTCATCCCAACTGTGGGTGTCATTACAGTTTAATTTTCTTTTTCAAAACCTGTCAAACTTACCATTTTTTTGTAATGTATAAATGTTTATTAGATGATTTTCCTTCTTAGTATTTAACTCGCTTAACAGTACCAAATTAGCATAGTTGTTAAGCCGTATTGTAGAAGTTAACAGTCTCAGCAGTCGTGTATTATTTCAGTAGGCATCACAATAAGCAGTTAGCGTAACAGTAAGAACAAACACAGAGCCGCAGATGTTGTTTTTAATGCTATATTTAGTGCAGACATGACTCTACAGCAGGTTAGGAGAGGAGATAAGCACAGCAGATGTTTGGCTCCCTCACAGGTGTTTTTTTTTACACATTTACACAATAAGCATCACAGGAGTGACTGTGTCATTTACGCAGAGTTTGACCCAAATTTTATCCTGAAAGACTAACGATTAATTTTCTTCATATCAACAAAACACTGAACGAAATGTGAAAGGTAACAGGGATTTTACATTGAACAAGACCACAGGCCTGTGTGAGTGCGCTCGTGTACAAGGTTTACTGTGTGATGCGAAATATTAATCTTTATTACAATAAACTCATACAAAGAAATAGTCGTTCCTTAATAGCTTTACGGTGCAGGGTCCAATGAAAGGCACCAAGTGCAGGACCATATTTAATTATTATTTATTTATTTATCTTGTAATTATTTAATTAGAGACAAATGTCGGTCATGACAGAGATGAAATCTGCTCTTTCCATTGTCAAATCCTCAGTCTGCTCTCATTTGTGTAGGTAATTCAGATCGGCTTGTATGTTATCATTGAATACGAAATAATCAATAATTTTTCAAAAGAAAACAAGATTTAGATAAAAAGGTTTAGTGAAACTGTTTATCTCTTTCACCTTCGGATCGTTTGGCCGATTTGTAGTTCACAAACTTGCGTGGAGGAGAATTTCGTTCGAACGTGAGGAACTTTATTTAAAGATACTATGTGTAACATTTTCGCATAACACAAACTGTAAATCCAAAATAAAGTCAAATCAGTAAAGTATATGTAGGGTTGATACTTTAAACTAATCCGTGGAAGTACAAAATTGTTTAGCAGCGTAATGAATGTTGACTGAAACTGTACCTGAGTTAAGTCTGGGCCGTCCGGAGAAAACCAGGAATCCTAACCACCTAATGAGAGTTTTTAGGATTGTTATGTAATTCATCGCCTTTAAATTCCAGTCACAGTCTTATTATTCCTAAACATTTACACAGGAATTGCTAACTTATGAGTAACTGTGTCCATAATAATCAACATAAACCTTGACGCAGCCAAAAGACAGAGTTTTGAATACGAATGTTTCACTCATTACCAATGTAACCTAAAGCAGTAGTGGAGCTGTAACAAACGAAAACAGATAATAAATGACGGATTATCAAACAATGAAGAAAAAAATACATTTTTAACTTAAAAATAAATTAATACATTTCTTTGCTTGCTTTCTAGTACTTATACAAATGCAGGAGCAGTAGGATATAAGTATTTATAAAAGATATAATGTATTTGGCCTACAAACTTGTTTTCCTTGAAGGAAAAGAGAATTTAAGCAATTTCAATATCAATTTTTCTTGTTTTGAACTTTAAACAATGCAATGTACACTGATGTGTATTGCTCGCAGTGTTCACATGACAACATTTGCCCGCTTGTAGAAGAAACCCAAAGATTTTACCGTTAATGTGACTGAGTGAAGGCAAATTTATGAAAAATGAAGTCCAGAGTAATTGTCGGCCAGTGTTCAAAGACGAAAGCAGGGACTGGTTTTATGTGGAGTTACGACGGGGTGATGTTTGAGAGGAGAGGACGAAGTTCGATGTCAGTTGTACCTTTAAAATTAAAAGTCTACCGTTAGATTTATTTCAGTATATTAAACTCACATGAGCTAATTTCTCTGTAGATCCTTCAAAACAAATTTTATTTTTCCCTACACTCTTTATCCGAGTGTTTTTTTAGGGAATGTTGCACTTCTAATTTGCACTAATCAGCTGCTTTTGTGAAGATTGGTCTAGCAGTTCATGACTTGAATTCTGATACACTAATTATGTATCTAAATTAGTACAATAAAATGACCAGAGGAAACAACTGAGTGATTATGATATAAATTAGGCCGTAAGCCACCCGAGTGCTATTTACAACGTGTTAAAGATTGATAATGAGTCCAGTGAGACCCTTCACAAATTTTTAGACTTCTGTTATCTGGAAAAAACTCAAATAACAATTTTGGCCAATTAGTTGTTTTTTTTTTTTTATCTCTCAAGCAGAATAAAAGACAAGAAATAACAAAGCAAATCATGAGCATATAAATTTTACTGATCATCAGAGCAATGTCAAATGAACGATTTTTGTTTTTATCTGATGTTTTAACAAAGCATGCGTTTTTTGTCCCAAATAACACATTAGACGACTAGTTAAAACATTTTTAATGTTGTACATAAACTACAAGTTTGAGATCTTGCCCTCTTCCTCCGCAGCAACCAATCAAAGGTCATTATTCTGATTTTGGGTTTGATGAACGACTGTGTGCTTTGTTTTCAGACCAATCGTTTGTGAGGGAGGTGCAACGGCCCTTAAAAAAGAGGACTCGTTTGATAAATATTCAGCATTTCCTTCACAACACTGAACACAGAGGGACACTCAGCAGCAGTTGTAGTAAGTATACTGTAATTTGGTTTTTAACTTAGTTAAATGTGCTTAATGTACATTATATGTAATAAATATTAAATATAAGAGACAGTTTTTCTTGTTCCTTATGCTCGATATTAATTTGAATCATAAACATGTAAACCTCTGCGGGCTCAGCAGGGCCAAAATGTCACAGCGCATTTTATTTATTTATTTATTTCAAGATGTTTAAATTAAAGAAAACACATACTGACCCTTTAATTATAACAGAAAGATATATATATAAATAAAAATTAATTTGTGTCAGTTGTCAACTGTCAGTTTACATCAGATCATCGATGTTTTGGTTTTATATTTTGTATTCTGTCTCTCGTGGTTCATGCTTTGCTAGTATTCCTAAGTTTTTAAGCACTCAGAAGGGGCCCAGAGTAAAGGAGGATCCTGCTTTACATATATTTAACAAACTATAGGATTTTTTTAAATGCTTATGGTAGTCCATTTATTTCACATGGTCCTTTAATAATATATGACAATCCAAACAAAATGTGCACAGATGACGTAAAGGTAAAGTACCATGTGACATAAAATGACTCTAATATTATAATCATATCCCTAATTCTGGGTTTCTGTAAAGTAAAAAAAAAAAAGGTTTGTCAATATGGTTTCCTGCTTAAAACGCATAAACAGTTATTGTTTTTAATGAGGAATAACATTTCAAAATATGTTAAATTCAGCTCAGAACAGGAATTTTAATTAAATTTGACTCAATAAATTAAACTCTCTTGTTCTGTGTTTTCCTTGTTCTGCTCGGTCGTCTCCCTTCGTTCATTCCTCCAATGTGTTTGACCCTCACCCTCCCTTCCCCTCCCTCCCTCCCTCCGCTCTCCCCTCCCCCTTCCGTCTCTGCTAGCTGCTGAAGCTCCATCCTGACTGCACATTCGATCGTCTTGGTTTCTGGGTTAAAGCTCCACAGGTTTGTTTATCATCAATTTTCACTCCATATTAGGCGTCCTCTTTGCACTTATATTTTTGAAAACACAGAATTTAAAGAAAAAATAAAAAATTAATAAACATTATTTATTTTTCTATCAAATCTCAGCTGGCAAGTTCAAAATTCACAGCACATTCCCGTTTACAGTCCTCGATTTTTTATAGACAACACTGGAAACATACTTAAACCTTATGACACGAGATGTGTCTCCTTGACTCACTTTACCACAGATTTTAAAGCTGAGGGTTAGTCTTCTTGAGGTGAGAAACACTAATGAGTTATTATGAGTTAAACCAAAACCCACTTCTTTTTTGAAGTTTTTTTCCCATAATTGTCAACCAGGGATAATAAGTTTCTCATATTTTAAGTGTCAGGCTACAGACGGATGACAGTAACAGTTCAACGACATAAACAAAATTTTATTAATGTGATGAAACAAAAGTTGGAATAAATACAATGAAAATGAATTTTATGACTTCAAAAAGTTTAAAATATATATCGGCCTACTTTTATAAAGAGGGCTTTACCTCAGTTTAACTTGACCTTGCGAAAACATTTTGAACAAACTTTCCTCTAATGGTGAGATCAAAAGAGTTGTAGAGAATTTTGGGGGGCATTTTGTGCAATTATCGGACAGCTGACAGCAGAGAAATGACAGGAAATGAGGGAAGAGATGAAGAATGACATGTAACAAAGGACCCCGGCCGCACACAACCCGAGGACATTGCGATTGCAGTTGGTGCTGTAACCTGTAGACCCCCAGGGTCTTCTGATTTTGATATTTTTATACCATTAAAATATTTGTCAAAAAGTAGTACAAGCCTTCTTATGCGGTGTTTCAGAGTAATGTTGTGGCTTAAAAGGGGAAAATGGAATAGAAGTGAATTACTGCAACATATAATCCACTATAAATATAGGGTTAGGGTTGCAAATGTAACTAACGTTGGACTATAAATATCTTAATTTATTTGCTAATAAATTTCTTTGTTAGTTGTTGTTATTTAGTTGATGGAGCAGCGAATTTCAAATTCAAAAACCAAAAGAATGAAACGCCAATGTTTATCGTATTTACACACCTATTTTTAAAGTTGAATACATCTATAAAACATTATTAAGCAGAATTCTGCATTGATCGCAAATTTTTTTTTAATATCAATGAAAAATAAATTCTTTATTAATGATTCTTCCGTTCTTAGTCTGTTGCGCTCTCCTTTGGCCGTAAAACTGCTTTAAAAACCAACAGCTTTATTGTTTTCAGGGACTGTCTGGTTTGTGTGGCTGCATTTACAATCCTTTAGTCAAATTTAAAAATGTTTTTCATGAAATATTGTTTGTCTGATCTTAAACGTTTATGAAATAATAAAAACTCATATGTCACGTAACATATTTTTGAAAGAGTCAAAATCAACAATTAATAAAAGCAGAGTTAGTTGTCTTTATCAAAACTTTTTTGTACCCATCATATACTGTTCTCACTATAGAGAAACAAAAAGAAGGGGGAGAAAGTGAGAGAAAAAGAGAAAAGGGAGTGAGATATAGGGAGTGAAGAGAGAAACATCTACCTTAAACCACAGTCTAGGTGTGCTGCTGGTCCTGTGGTCTCCTTTTTTCTTTCTTTAAGCGTGGAGAGATCCGTCTTTCGTGGAACAGCAGAGGAAGAGAGGGGGTGTGAGAGGCAGAGTAGGGGGAAATCGGGATAAGAATCTGCACCTTAACTAAATCAAGGCCCACCACAACGCAGTGTTCGTTCTGTTTCTTCTTCTCCAAAACCCACCACAGGCCGCCTACTCTTAACTCTCTTAACTCTGTCTTTTATCTTCTCAAATCTCTACAAATCCTAGACCACCACAACCCCCCCTCTTTGCTTCCTGTTGAATGAATGGTTTCTCTTTGCTGCAGACTTTGATAAATACATAAAAAAAACTTTTGAAAGAGTTAGGAGTTAGTCTCTATGAAAGTAATATGTTAAAATACTATTTTTTAAATATAATTTCAAAATTTTGACTTAGTACATCAAGTGTCTGGCGTTCTGATGTTTGAGTTTCTGTGCATTGACTCAGATGCAATCTAACTCAAAAACATAATAACCCTATTTTTACATAATGACAGACGTAGTTGATGTTTGTGTCGGATGCAGAACCATGGAGTGATTTTCATATTCTGTCTTCTTCATGTTAGTCAAAAGGTTGAAAAACATGTAAGAAACTATGTAATATAATGCATTCTAGTGCAATATCAAGACTAAACAGACTCTAGATAAATACAGAATAAAATTATTTTAAACATGCAGAATTGAATTATTACCTCTCTGACAAAATGGCAACAGAAAACCAAACATTTAGCTTAGTTAAGGTTTTCAAAGGTAGGAAGTAATTGTGAGGTTTCGAATAGCAATGGACTGTGCAGGTCAGCCACACCTTATAAACCGGCAAATTCACTGTAAATATAAAGATTATGAGATTGTGAGATCCCTTTTCAAGGAAAGCAAACCTTGATACATTTATCTGTTTTTTAATTGTTCACCAAAAAGACTGCCTCTGTAATGACCGTTCATAAAGTGCTGACGGTGTTCCACAGGGCTCCATGCACAGGTCAATTTTTTAATGAGTTACATGGTTGGTATACCATGCCAGAAACTCATAGTTCATATTATTAAAAATTGGACAGCTTCAAGATGATAACATCTTAGATGACTAACATTTATTTGATATTAAATTAAACAAAACACAAGTCATGATTATTTGGCCAAGTCTAAAAAAAATCTTGTAAAACCAATTCAATGTGAAAAAGCTGTTGTGTAATTAAAGATAATTTAATAATTTAAGATAACTGAGAATATTTTCTACTATAAAAATGAAGCAAAATCAGACCATATCTCACACACTTTTGAACGCAAAGTTGATTCAAGGGTCTTTTGGTTTTTCCTTTACCACACAGTTGTCTATTCACAACCCTGTGAGTAGACTTTAGCTTGTGCAAAATTTAACATACAGATTCTAATAACATTTGAAAGAGAGCAGATCGGGCCAATTTTAGCATCCTTACAGTAACTTCCAATTTCTTTTTGAATCACTTTTACAATTTAGGACCGGTTTTATGACATTTTTGTGATCAACTTTTCATGTCAAGTACTTTAAGCTGCATTTTATGTACCAAAATTGTTTTGTCATGTTTAACATAATATAAATATGTTGCCTGTGTTTTCCTTACCAAACTGTTTTTCAGACGTGGGATTAAAATGAAGAATTTTATTCAATTCATCTTCATTCTGACCCTTTTGCCCAGGTTAACATCAGGTAAACCACAGTGACTAAGAGTGACAAACTTATTTTGACTTTGGGACAATTGGATATGTTTTGTTTGTTTTTTGTTTGGTTTTGTGCACCAAGACATAACATCTCGCTCTTTCAGGAGCAGAGGAGGTGATATATGCTCAGGCGGGTGACAAGATTACCCTTAGCCCTCCACAGGATGTCAGTTGCCAAAAGGATTATGTCTACTGGTACTTTGGTGGAGAAGATGGCATTCAGGTTTCGTGGTGCAATCCCCTTGGTGGAAGGAAGTCCAACCCTGAGAAGTGCTCAGACAAGAAGGAATGCACAGGTCAGTTCAACACTGAACTATATTATGAAGCTTACTATTTTAAAAACTTTATTATCCCCTGGCAAAGACAGTTTCAGATTGTTTATGCAACTCTGTAGTGATTTTAAACTTTTGTCTTTTTATTCATTGTTGTTTTTGTGTAGAGACCTTGAAGACAAGCGACCACTTTGTGGAAGCTAATGGGGATCCAAATTAGGAATTAACATAATTAGCTATTCACTGATATAATAAATGTTTTTACCACCAATAAGTAAAACAGGTCTAGAGTGCAAATGATCTAAAATATAATTAACAAATAAATGTGATGTTGACTGTTTTCACTTTTGTTAATTCTTGCCTTGCAGTTACATGGGAAAATGAGTTGTCCTTGTCTGGCACCTCGCTGGTCATCACGAATATTAAAGAGGAACACATCAAAACTTTTGTCTGTAAAGTGAAAACCGGCGACAGTTATAAATCCGTGGCCATCTTTAAATTAATCAAACTTAGTGGTAAGTGTGCAAATAAGGTGGCATGCTTGCTTCAATCATGTCACCTTCCATTTTTTTCAGCAAGTCAACTTTGCAGAACTGTACAGCCAAATAGAAGTCGAAATAGTCAATTATCTGCAAAATTATAAATTAAAAAAAAAAAAAGTCCAACCTTGAATATGTTTTAAATTCTCATTCAGTTTCCTTTACCCTGCTCAACTTCTTTTGTAGTGACCATGAACCCACCCTCTCCTCTGCTGGCTGGGGACCGTGTGACTCTGAGCTGCAGAGTTGAGACTCCTCGGAGTTATGGGAAGCCAGTGATATACTGGTTGAATCCCCAAGAAAAGAAAATCTACGAGGAATCACACTCAATAACAGCCACAGGTCAAAGCAATGGCCAGTGGACTTGTGTTGTAACAAAGGATGGAAAAGAAAAGAAAGCCAGCGTTTCTCTTGCAGTTATTGGTGAGTTACTGTGTATGCACATTTTAGCATTCGTTTTCAGTAGTAAATTGTCACTCTGTAGATAACTCTAATATTATTTCTCTTTTCCCTCTCATTTAGACCTCCTCCAAGATCCTTTATCTTTTACCTATACATCAGAATTCACAACTCTCAAAATCCCCTGCTCCATCTGGCCTCGTATCTCCTGGGACCAAATGAAAAAAAGGGGCATCCAGGAAGTTAACTGGGACTTCTTTCCTACACCAGGCTCCGATGTTTCACAGAGGCTCTTTTCCCTCTCTCCCAACAATTCAATGAAGTGGAATGCATCAAAAAGCAGTAATCTAAAACCTGCATCAGGCCTCGATAAAGGAGATCTGTCTTTGATCAGATCTCGAGGGAGAGAAGAGGACAAAGGAGCCTATGAATGCTCCCTAAAATTTAAAAATGGTAGAACTCTGAAGAGGAAAGTAGACGTAAACGTGCTGCAAAGTAAGTCAAAATGAAAAGCTTTGTCCGAGCCCAGCTTTTTGTAGCGCTCACATCTGCCACATAAAATACTGTTTCCTCATTCTTTAGTAATCGCAGTGTCATCGTTTATCTTTTTGTAGTCTAGTTTCTATGCCCTTCCCTAATTGCCATTCGTAGCAGGTCGAGGACAGTTGTTTCTCTCCCATCTCTCTGTTTCTTCTTTGTTGTGCTGTGCATGTATTTTCATCTCTCTGCTGCAGAGTTTATGTGGAAGCATCCCTGGTGCGACATGTGTCTAATTCCATGGCTAACACACTTGTCTAGCTCCACTTGTTTTAATAGAGTATAACGAGCTCCCTCTGCCAGAAAAGTGCGATAAGACTATGCATTTCAATTTGACTCTATGTTTGAGGATTTATGATTTGAAACAAAGATTTCTCATTTTTAGCTGAACTATTATTTAACCAGACATAGTAAAATACCCAAGTCCACTGATCTGATGGGTTAATTTAAGGCAAAGGTGTATCCATAAAATCGAGGTCTTCTTTTTTGCTTTTGAACCTCCAAGTTTTACTAAATCCCACTTCAATTTTGATGCAATTTATGTGGCTCTCACAAATTTTGCACTTATAACTAAATTCAGTTTAGTAAACATTTAAAAGTCTGGTTATAAAATATATGAATGTTTGTGTGCTTACTTATTGCAAATCAAGGATTGCTTATTTAATAGTGTTAATGCAAGTTAAATTAAATTAACTTGCTGACTGCTAGGTTAAGATATAAGTTAACAGACAGTAATGTTAAGTTTGTGTTAGTAGATATGAAGAATACAATAAATCACATGACTTGGTTGTAAAGTCACAGCCCCAGATGTATTATGAGTCAGGGATTCAGGTTGAACAAAATGTTTTTAAATATTACTAGTCCTATTTTCTATAAACTCATTAGTTTGGCAGTTATATTTCAATTGATGAAAGAGTAATTTGTTAATAAGATTTTTTAATAAAAATAAGATGTTGTAGGATAGTAAGAAATGCAAGTTTTTAGAGATGCAACCTGCATTTAGTTATCCAGCATTTTCTAAAAGAAGTTCAAGGAGAATCGCAATAACTGACATTTGAAAGGCCAAAGGCAGAAAACATGTTGTAGTTTTTTGATAATTAATGGACCGTCAAAATAGTAGCAGTCAGATTTTCCGTCGATCGACTTCTTAAATGATTGACATCCTGTTTCAGCTTGAATTATTTTTGCACCAGTGCACAGTTTATCATAAATGGCCAGTGCTGTTTTATTGTTTGTCTTTTTTGTTAATACACTGTGCAGTGTGATTTTGATATTGATACTGTCATGTAATTATGTTTTAATGTTTTATTTGAAAAAACTTTTATTCTGTTTTTTATTTGGCAAGTTTTGATGGCACATTGCAGCAACAGAAGCCGAAGGCTCAGTTGGATTCAGACAGTAAATGTAGAGGAAACGAGAGGTTTTCTTAGTTTACTGCACAAGATTTTCCCAGCCTGTCATAATTGGTGAATTTTTTTCTTGTATTTCATATTTGCTGTGATAAATAATTTTTGCTGTCTTTCTTCCTTTTCTTCCATTCTCTCTCCAGTGATCGCCTCCCCAGCCACAGACTTAATTTCTGGCCAGCAGGTCAACCTTACCTGCACCCTCGGCAAGAGTTTGCCCTCTGAACTGCATCTGAAAATAATCCCCCCTGCACAGTCGCCCCTGCAGCCGAGGGAATTTACTCATGATCCCGCTTGTCACACTATCGCGGAAGTGAGTACAGGAGATGGCGGAAAGTGGAGGTGTGAGCTGTGGCAGAACAGAACACAGCTGACGTCGGCTGTCATAACGCTGAAGATCGGTGAGTGAAGGAAGTGAAGGCAGTGCAGGAAATATGACATGAGCATGACCTTGTGGCCACAATCTTCTTTACGACAGAAACTTGGTTTTACATGATGTGCTCTCTGTCACTGTATGATGTTTGATGACTGTTTCTGTTGTACACAGAACACAAGCTGAGTGTGTGGATGCTGGTGATCATATGCAGTGTCATAGTCATCGGAGTCCTCCTCCTCATCCTCCTTTTCATCCTCTGCCAGCGCAGAAAAGTACAGTTAAACCATCCTTATTCCTTTGTTTTTTATTAGATTTTGATATAAGCACGGCATTATGAGTTATCTCTCATTTTCTGTTTCTCTCTCTCTCTCTCTCTGTGGCTCACATTAGCGGAAGCCGAGACACCTTAGGAAATGCCAATGCAAAAAGTACGTATCAACCATTTCCTGCAGTGATGAAACGGCTCCAAACGCACATTTACAATCATCAGGGCTAAAATCTAAATACAACTTTTAGCCATAAGGTGTCCTCTGAAGATACCAGCTTTAATAAGATGTTCATAAACAATTTTTATTTGCTTTTTGTGGCTCTGTGCCTGTTTCCACAATTCAATCAATAACCTATGAATTCCTGTTACAGCCCCAAGCCCAAAGGATTCTACAGAACATGATGACTTCCAGAAAAACGCTTTTCAAGAGGTCATGGCAACCAACTGGATTTCTGTCTGGAGGAGATGAACTTTCCTGTCCTGTCTATCCATCTGTCAACCTGCTTTAAATGTGTTTTATGGGGCTCTGAAAGCTTAACAGAAGGTTCAGTCGTTGTTGAAACATCTGTGTCATCAAAAGAAAAGTATTTTGCAGTTGTAAATATTGGATAGTTTTTTCTTGTCTGTTTGTTTGTAATATGTAAAGTTAAATACATTTTTTTTTTTAGTCTATTGCTGAATTGCCCAAAGAGTCTGTTGTTCCATTCAAACAATGTTTTAACATTAGTTTTTGTAATTAAACCTGATAATATGTATTTATGTTATACTTTCTGCCATTTACAATTTTCAGATGTGTCTTTTCTTCTTCTTCATTGTGTACTTTATGATGTTCTGTGATACAGGATCAAGAGACTATTTGATTACTTGCTTTTGTAAATATTTCAAAATATATTATTCTTAAAATGAGCCAACATTTTGACAAAATACACAATTTATAATACTTTATTGCTTGATTAATAAAAAGGACTCTTTTGTCATAGAACTGTTTATTTGTTGATTGGCCACAGAAGTTTTTCAATGTAGAATCAGTGTCTTTGGTTGCTGAGAGGTGGTCCTGCAGTGGTGCGGTGGGGCTCAAACGAGCGGAGTGGCATCCATCTGGCAGACTCTGGGATACTCGTAGGAGCAGGGGACATCATGCCAGCTCTGAGTTTGGGTGTCCACCACTGCGCAGTCCTCTCCCTCCTCCCCGCCAGACTTGTTGTTGTCTGGCTTTGATCCCCAATATCTATGCAGTGGGCAGAAAGAAAAAAAATTATTGTGTGCTCATGTGTGGGACTGAATGAAAGCTGATTATCTAAAAAAAATAAATAAATAGATAAATAAATAAATAAATATAGGTGGTAGATGATAATTAAGAGCATTTATACCATGATATTTACTTCACTCCAAAAAGATCTAAGAGGTAAATATTGTTCATTTTACCCCAATAAACTGGTTTGATAGCTCCGGTTAATAGTTATTATTCAGTTAACAATTTTTTACATCCTCCCTCTTCAACATATCTCTACTTGTGATTTTGAATTAGATTTTTTTGATAAACTGCAAGCTTGAGTTCCAAAATTCTCCAATTTCTCAGGCTAAATGAATTCAAACCCCCTTCAATTTGCTGGAAACATGTTTTCACAAAGCTGAAAACAAGGCTGTTTTTCTGAGCTCAGGGAGAGTCGACTTTTTAGAAATAAGTGGCTCTGACAGGATGAACATATGTTGATCAAATATAGACTGATGCATTGCTGCAGATTAAACTACCAAACAGAATATAAAGTAGTTAATAATCCACTCAACTTTTAACATCTATTGCAGTGAAATGCAACACACCCATTAATGCGGCAATGAAGTTTATCCAAGAGCAACAGATACAGATGATGATGATGCCAGGCCATGTGTCTGTGCGACAGATGTCTATTCATGAGGGAAATCTTTGCTATTTTTAGATATATTGACTGAAGCATTGCTGATGAACATTAAATAAAAGCTAATTTACTGCAATTATTTACAATCACAACCAAATACAAATGGCACTTTGAAAAATGAGAGAACATATAATATAGCATTTACCAGAGGCCAGTGCTTAATCATGAATTATGTCCTATTGATCGAGAATCCCTTCTGTATTTTTCCAGGCATGGTTGTGTTGGCAGATATTTCCCCAACCCTGGCCCCATTCAGATTTTTTAGCCATGCTAGTATCATTTTTTGATGGCTGGTCGAGGGACAGCACCATTTTTGTCTGGACTGAAAGATCTCAACAATGATTGGATGAGTTGCGAAAAGGTCATACAGTCATCTATGATCCCAAAAGGATGAATTTTCCTGACTTGGGTGACCTCCTGACTTTCCTTTTAGCGCCACCCTGAGGTTTTGTGTAAAAATCCCTTAACGTTTATTGAATATATTTTCTAATGACTTTGGTGACCCCTCCACTTTTCATTTAGCGCCATCACCAGGTCAAAATCACAATTTGTCCAATAATAAATACCTCAAAAACTAAAAACATTCTTTCATTTGTGCCTCATAACATATAGTTAGCCTGCTAACAAACTATAGAGAGTTGGTGAACATGATTAACAATTTACCTGCTAATCATCACCTCATTGTTTTGGTATTCAGCTCTAAGTCCAGATGTAACTAAAAACAGTGCTGTTTGCACAGCTTTCTCATTCAGAGTATAACTGAAAAGCAGCAGTGGTGCTGACAGCAGCCAGTCACTGTAATATCTGAGGTCTGTATTAGCAAACACTCGATGATGGCAATAGGTTCAGCAGGGAGTTGTGCTTTATACTGCATGTGCTCAACAAGGCTGATGTGCACTCTGAAAACGAGGTTTAAGGTCATAGTAAACTTAGTGAACCTGTCTAAGTTGCGTTTGCCAAGTTTGATACCAACATCTTTCAAGTCTTTAAATGTGTCCAAATTATAAGCTGTTGGATTGTCAGCCTCTAACACTTAAACGTGCACAAAATAAATTTTCTGTAGGTGTCACAATAACGATCATATCATTGCAGTATTTGAGACCTAAACAAAAGACATGAGAGCATAAAATGTGTCCTTAACACTGAAGTCTTGATTTTAAATCCATTTATCTATCAATATGGGGCCGGACAGGCATTGCAGCTAAAAAATCCTGAAATATATTTTTTAATAAACCTTTATTAGGTTGCTTTAATTTTAAATAATGCACATGCATGTTCTTGCTGACATGTGTGCTTCTTTTGTACCAGTCTGTTTAATATTTATAATACTTACAGTATATCGTCTCTTTATAAGAAGACAGTTTTAATTGTAGTTGTTTTATACATACCCATGTGTAAGTGTTGAGTTGTCCACCCATTTCCAGTTTCCTTCAGCCTTCATGTCAGTCAGTCCTATCCAGTGGTGTGTGTCGGACCTTCCGAGCCCCCTTCTCTCTTCTTCCAGGGCATCCTTAAATGAATCATATCAAAATGTGTAAACCCTTGTTTAATAACAAAGAGAACAAACAGAAAAAAACGCCACCTGACACAAAAACACTTACATGCTGCTCTCTGTTAGTTAAGATGGCAAGATGGCCGCTTATCTCTTCACACTTTTTTGCACTATTTGACCAGTTGTCCTTGTCAGTGCTGAGGAAGAAGCAGTGGTCCCCCACATGAAGCCACTTCTCGGGACACTCGGTGCAGTTGATCACTGAGGGGAGAGTGCTTGTGTTACTTAAACAAACAGAGCCTGGTAACTAAGGAAAAGTAAACTTTGCTGACGGTTTACTGTAAAATGCAGAACACATTGGATTGCAGGATAACATATACAAACAAGTGATGAATTATGATTGAATACCTGGAGCTGAGCAGTTGGATGCCAGGTTGGAGAACTGCTTACACAGCTGTCTGTAGCTATTCTTCAGAAGGTTCAGTCTAATCCTTAGAAAGGACGCATCTTCGGTTGGACTGTCTGCAGCCTGAGAGGGGGCTTCAGAAACCAACAGGCCAATGAGGACAAAGAGGATGGTGGGGCACCAGATTCCCAAGGTGCCTGAAGAGACAGATAGCGCATACTACATTAGGGTGCAAGTGAACAAACTGGCATGAACAGACATCACTTTTGCATGTTGTATAAGGTGGTCTTACCTGTCTTTTTGATGAGATTCATAATGTCTGTCAGCTAGTGGAATATCACAAACTTTGGCTTGCTCAGTCTTCTCTCTGAGTGTTTTATAGAGCAGTTTGTGTACTAAAGAGAAGAGGACGGAAAGTACAGATTGCACAAATCGACCAGACAGATTGGAGTGTGCATGATCATCAAAGCATGTAAACTCAGATGGTGCAATATCTTGTAGCCAAACCATTGATGGCCTGCCATATTGGATTAGATGAACAAACATTATGATGCAGCTCTGGCATGCAGGTTGGGCATTATTTACCGTTACATGAGCAAAGGTCGCTCCCTGTTTTTGTTAATTTGCAAAGATCCAGGCCTTAAAATTATGACTCAGCTTTGATTTGCACAGTGCGTGTGTGTGTATGTGTTTGTGTATCTGTGCCTGTTAAGAGTTATTTGTATTCTCTCCATTAGTAGAGCAGCTGCAACAATATCACCTCTACACTACACACACTCTCTCTCTCTCTCTCTCTCTCTCTCACACACACACCAGATGCCCACTCTGTGGCTCCAACAGACTGTCAACTTTTTTTTTTGGTATATGTCCCATTTATTATTTCATTCTTGGCACTTCATTCCCGCAGCCGTTGTCAGCTCTACCACTTCACGAGGTTTTGTTATTCAAACCAAACTAATTATGCAGAGGGGGACCATTTAGTGTTTATCTTTGTGTCCGTTTTAGTGACTATAGAGCTAAAATTTGGTGGTTGCACATCACCACAGATTCTTATCGCTGGATTTGGTGTCTATTGTAATTCTTGTAATGTTTGGCCTTTCTTTCTTAATAATACATACACAAACACACGCGCACACACACAAATACACACACACACACACACACACACACACACACAGATCCCAGCTGCTTTCCCATCAAATCCTAGTTGCAGTTCCAGTTTTAGTTTTTTTTTTCTTGAGTAATGTCAGGAAGTTGAGGGTATTTGCTGTTTTTTACACCTATTACCAAAAACCTTTTTTTCCCAGTCTGACTCACCTGCCAACATAATGTGCTGTGTCATCTATTACACATGTGTCACATCCAGAATCAGCATTTCTGTCCAATCCAAGGTCCAAAGTGGTCGGATTGAGAAATACAGGGAATGTTGGAAGTGAAACAGCGCAGCAACAAGCTGAAACACACCATGCAGAGCCAACAAAAGGAGAAGAGCATCTCCCAATTTGGATTTTGGATTAACATAGCCTTTTTATTGTTTTATCTTTTTTTTTTTCAGAAAATAAATAGTAAAAGCTAAAAGTCTTAAGTTGTAGGTACAGGATAGTTTAACTAAACAGCACCTCTCTGAGAACATTTGTTATAGCATGGCACCAGGGTTGTATTCAGGGGGATGTACCTCGATAAATCAACCAGCAGGGACATATTTAATTTTAAGGAGACATATTACTGCTTGGAAGAGGAGATATCAAAGCCTTTAGGGACCAGAGGAGGTGCTGCGCAAAGAGAGACAAAGTGAGAAAGAGTGTTAACAAGGGCATCACAGCCGAGGAGGAGGAGGAGAGAGAAAACTACAGCAGCCTGCAGGAGCTTGCAGAGCAGTTGATATCTGGAGGGAACGGGCCTGCTGTCGAACACAACGGCAGCGTGGTGTGTTTAAATGTGACAAAGATAAATCTGCTTCACAACATTTTAGAGAAAATGTTAGATTTAATTGTACTGTGGTGAAAAACGTATTCAGATCCTTCACTTGAGTGATAGTACAGAGGTATATCAGGAAAACTCCACTTATAGAAGTAATAATTCTCACTGTACATGACAAAGGACCTTTTTAAGTGCTACAGTGTTATACATAATACTATTAAATGTTACCATCAATCCATGAAAATGTAGGCATGTAATTCAACTATTTCATATTTTGTTGTGTGGGTTAATCTACTGTAAAACAATGTTTTGTACTCTATGTCTTCATTATAGATTGTGTACTCTCCACTTTGACCACTACATTTGAGAAGGAAATATTGCACATTTTGTTTGGCTGGATTTATCTGACAGTTTTAGTTACCAGTTATATTATCATTTAAGGTTTAACACAGACAACATCATCAGCTTATAAAATATTTCCCCATTGTGGGACTAATAAAGGAATATCTTATCTTATCTTATGATGCATTGTTACATATTCAACCAGCTTGCAAGTGTATGTAGCTGTAATAATAGTAAGGTATATATATATATATATATATATGTTAGTGTTATATTTTAGAAGTGTCTGCTATCTAATGAATAATTTTACTGTAAATAGTACATCATGCTAATATTATATAATATGTGTACTTTTACTCAAACACTTAATGCAGGACTTTTATTTCTAGTGGAGTGTTTTATAATGTGGAATAAGTATATAAATCCACTGAATCTGTCTTCATGCACAAATGTGTATTTTTGTGTTTGTTTGCCAATATGACATCAAGAGACACAAACAAACACTTGACCTCATTTGAAGCAGAAGTACAGTACCATCTTTTGGGAATAGTAAATGTTATGAGGCTAAATTCTGGTCAAATGGTGCTACCCTGCAATCCTCTTTTACTCCAAGTCTGCACTCTGGGCTACACCAGAGGATTAAAAATGCTGAATTACCATGCTGTGGGCTGTTTTGTGTGTAACCAGGCTCCCAGGGGCTGAAGCTCAGCATTCAGTGTTTGAGGAGTCAGACCGCCCTCCTGATGGTTATTGGCTTTTTGGCCTCCATCTGCGCTGACATCGTACTGGCTGTGCTCTGTAAGTATAAACACTGTCTTACACCCTCCTGTGTTCCCTGCCCTCCAGTGTGAGTATGTACATTCGCCTGTCTGTCTGTCTGTCTGTCCGTCTCACTTGATTCCTCACTCTCACTGATTATTCTCTCTTTATTTCAGCTCAGTGTGCCTTTGGACACCTATAATTGGCAATAAAAAAGATAAAGCGCTCTCTCCAGTCCAGTGAGGGTCATGTAATAGAAAAAGCACAAAAGTCCATAACTGTGAAATATTTCTCCTGCAGGGCCAAAAGGCTCTGGCAGCTCTGCCTGATAATGTGCTTGTGAGGACACTTTCTCATTTAAAACAAACACCACTGGGGATGTACTTGCTTGATCTATTACCACCACAAACACACATGAACACACTCACACGTTCATAGACACACACAGAAGCTATACAGCACACTTTCGGTACATAAAGAATGATGACTTGCGACAAGAGAGGAAAATAAAAAGAAACATCTACCACTTTCTATGACAACTGGATGTTTAAGATATTGTAAAACTCTCAGTAGAGGAAAACAAAATGATTTAACTGTAATTTGAACATATGGCATAGCTTTGCACATTATGTACTAAATTACAATTAATTGGCCAATATTCCTAGTAGTTTGTTATAGCTATTATAGGTCAAGCAGGATGGTAATAAAAATGTTCTCACTTTATTTAGGTGGATTGCTCTTTATTTGCTCTGCCATGGTACATTAACTGCACAGTAAAACACATCTGCCCAAGAAAAATGTAGCCCATTTTTTAAATTTAATTTATAAAACATAAAATATCTATGAGCACATTTCCAAAGTAGCCTGCTGTTCATAGCTGGTTTTTGAAATCTATGTTTTAGCCACATTTGACCTCACCACAGCACCTTGAGATGTTCTCACATCAACAGACAGGAAATGGTAATATGTCGTTAGTTTTAACAAGAAGAACAAATGATAGTAATACACGCTAACTTAGGTGTGATACGCTAACCACAGCAGAGATTTCAGCTTACAGCTGTTCATGGTCAGACCGTAAATTTGACTGTTTATGAGCTAAATTTTAGTAAGAGCCTCGGCTTTCAGTTCCTCTGAACACGTAATCTGTGAAAATATTTTTTAAGTGGTTTATGTCTCTGACGACATTCTTTTCATGAAAGCCACACAGGCCAACATGTAAATCTTTTTACTGTATTTATGTCTTAGACAGCATCAATTGCTTTTCCTGGAAAGCATTATTTCTTTCACTAAAATATTAAATATTTTTAACGGGCAAAAGGGAAGTGGCAACATAAACAGAGGCACCACAAATGTGGAAAAATATCTGGCAATGAAACCAGAGAAAGTTTATGCTGTAAATGATAATTCTTTCCAGCCTTGAGGGAGCTCATATAAACTCAATTATTCTAGCAATCGCAGCAATAAAACCTTACAGAGATCCAAAGACTGTACAAAGGAGTATTATATGTTTGAAGAGGGAGAAATTAGTGGTGTGTGAGAAAACACAACTGTATGGAGAAAACATTAGTATGTGGTCATGTTTTTGTGGGTGAAATTATTGGTCCACCATGTCAGTCAAGACTGAACTATCTCAGCATATTTTGGAGCAATTGCCATTATTTTTTTGCATTTATATCATTGTTCCCAGAGGATAAATCCTGAGCACAAAGTTTTCTCTAGCGCTGTCATGAGGTTTACATTTGCAGCTTTGGGTAAAAGGTCTTGTCAATTGTTGGATGGATGGCTGTGAAATATGGTGCAGACATTCATGTCTCCAGTGGGGAAACTTAGGTGATACCTCAGCACCATCAGCAGATCAGAAATTCAGTTTGTCTCATACTTAAGAACTAATATACTAAATGTACTAACATACCAATAGTATGTTAGCATTTATCTTAAATCACCATTGTATAGCATCACTGAATATCTATCTATCTATCTATCTATCTATCTATCTATCTATCTATCTATCTATCTATCTATCTATCTATCTATCTATCTATGTGTCCACTATCCACTATCAAGCTAGCATAATATTAAGCTACACATTGTAAGCTATGCAGCTAGCCAGCAAGCAGCTAGCTTCTCAGTGATTGGCAGGTGCCCCCCCTTTGACTCTTCATCTCTGGGTTTCAAACTAATATGAGATGAGCAGACACAAACATCCAACGCCATCCTGGGGCACAGCTGTTCAAAGACAGGTGGCAGGATGTAGATTATGTGGTTTTCATTTCCTGCTCTCATTTACTGTTTTAGTCATCCTTTCACCTTGACCTTGCTCTCATTGCCAGTTAAGCAGTGCAGGGAGGGATCTGAAGGATGCTTGATGTCAGAGATCAGTGTTACCACTTCAGCAAGGACAAGCTGGACTGGCTGAAGAGCAGAGACAGCTGCTCAGAGATGGGCAGCCATCTTATCATACTGCAGAGTGTGTGTGTGTTTCTGCGCATGTGGTGAGTGCTTATGGGGCAGACTAAACACAACTTATCAACAAACTTCACAGACAGAAATGAGCACTGTGTCTGCGGAGCCCTGCTGACCGGCACAGGTGTTCCTCATTCCCCCTAATTGGTTCGGTTACTATGTGTCTGCAGGAGAAGAAAACTTCAGACCTGAGGATGTGTGTGTGTGTGTGTGTGTGTGTGTGTGTGTGTGTGTGTGTCCGTGTGTGTGTTTATTGGGAAACATGAAGACATCTTTGCAAGGCAAGGTCATTTTATCTAGGCTTTACTTTTACAAAGGCAAAGCTATATTTAAGGCCACAGTAAGTCATTTTCAGAGCAGACATTTAAACTTGTCATGGTAGGAAAAGCACAGGTTTTACTAATAACAATAACAATAGTGCAATCCTTTTGAAGTGTCCCAATAAGCGATGACATTGTGACCATTTGTACAATATCAGGAAACTGAAACTGAAGTAACTAAATGAATTCAGCCATTGCTGCTTTTAATTGTGAAATATCAAAATGTCATCCGTAGTGAAGTCCTGTCAGTGAGAGATTATTAACAAGCAAATGGGTGTTCAAGATTAATCACACAATTAGAAACACAAAAGTGTCATTAATCTAAGTACTCTGTAAACTGATGTTGTTAAGAGGTTTATTTTGGTCAATTATGTTGCTAAATACTAGAGTAATATGTCTGAGTGTGTACAATAAAATGAAATAAAATGAAGATAAGACAAGATAAATATTGACGGGTCAGCACTTCCTCACGCTGTATGGTGCTGGTGCTGCCATCTTGGTCTAATGAGGTCATATGGAGCCAGAGTCTGTGCTGTATATATGGCCAATGGAGCCCCAGTATTCAAGCCAATTCAACCATCTCTTTACTTTATTTGACTCTAATGTAATTTTTTTGGTTTGGCCCATGTCTAATCTGCTAACATGTGGGGGAGGGGATTTATGACCTTAAGCCAGACAACAGGGGGCGATCAAGATGTTTTTTGCCTAATTTGAGGAGCGGTAATGTCAGCAGACTTAATTTACATCAGTGGTTTGCACAGATTGTGCTCGATTGATATCTAAGTGAGTCTTGTTATAGCTTTGACGCAACATTTTTAGGGTCAGGACAAACTATGCCTTTGTGTACACTGAATTACGTGTCTTTACAAAAGACCTTTTTAATAGGATACAAAGAGAAAGAAAAAGAGGTTAGACTTTGCGTACTTTGCTTTGTGATCAATAAATCACAACCAATAACCAGCCTATCTGTCTATATTTATTTTAATGGGATGACTCCCACAGCGCTCCCTCCTTTTTACACTGCCCTTCTTTGGTCCTGTGATAAATCATTGAATCCAAAGATCACCTGTTTTTTGATACTTGCTCTCATGAACTTGCACTCCTCAGCCAATCTCCTGGCATTTGGACTCTCTGTAGGCCTTTTTTTATTGAAAAAATTTTGACATATCACAGTAATAACAGCATACGTGTAAATAATAAAAATAATGATGACTGAAGTTTGCTTCAGTTTCAGGTCCTGGTGTCTCTGTGACTTACTGGGACATTTCATTGGAACAGATCCATTATTAATGTTATTACTAACATCAGCGCCAACTATGACAAGTCGAAATGTCTGCCCAAAATGACTAACATTGGGCAGGACGAGCATTAAACATTTAGTGATTTGGCAAGGGAATTCATTAGGTCAATGAAGTGTGTGTTTAACTTTAGGTGACTCTGGAAAAAGAAGGCAGGGATATTTGTGATTATATGATTTCCACCTCTGGGTTGGCCTGGCAGATATAGGGATGGACTGGAGATGGTTGGATTCCACAGCATTGTACATAACAAGTGCCATCTATTTTTAAGTTTAATGCATGAAATTATTTATTTGTTGATGTTTTATATTAAAGTTGCTTTCCTGTATTTATTCTAACATTGATGAGACTGAATTTATTGTCAGAAAGAACATAAACCACCCAAAGCAAAACAAGCAACATGTTCTACCTGGCCCGAAGATACGTCAGCTATAAATATAAATAAAGTAACATTTGCACCAATAAAAGAAATGTGACATTTATTTTCAGAAGACCCGCAACATTGTCTGGCTTCTAAACCTCAGATACATCGGAATTTGAAACTTTCATCAAGAGCTTTGGTGATGTGGGCCTGTTTTTTCACATTTGTCAGAAATGTTCACAGTTATTAAAGCTTACCCTGTCTATCCTCGTTTCCTCCTCTCTCCCACTGTCACAGATATTGGGATCAGTGAAGCTTAGAGCCAGATAACCACCAGTCAGCACAGGAACAAGAAGGGGCTGTGCTACCTCGACAGCCACTCAAAGATATGACATGATGTTCCTCGTGATCACATTTATAAATGGATCTGCCAGCTGGATGCTATTCAGCTAAACAGAGTCCTGATACAACTGAAAGTTTTGCAGAACTGAAAAGTCTGGAAGTCAAAATGAATCGTTTTATGTTTGGGAAGACAAAGAAAAATACATACACCTAAAGGTATTATTGCGACATATGCATAATTTTTTGTTTTGCTGAAAATCTGTGCATTGTGTTGAAACATCACTTACCACAGGAAATAGGCAGAGAATACTAGTAAGTTCAATGATGCACAGGCATCAAGAAGTATGTTACATTAAATAGATTGGGGAAAAAAAAGCACATTACATTAAAAGAGATGATAGAATGTACTTTTGCACTGATTTTAGACACATATGTTAATATTTTTTCAATTCAGACTATGACATTTATATCAAGTAACTTTTTTGAGTTATCATTTACAATTAGCTTATTATTGATTAATTTTGAGATCTTTAGTTGGATCATCCAGTTTTGAGTAGAGTAAAAGGTCCTCATATTAGTGTTTAATGCCCCGAGTGCTGTCATTGTGTCCTGGTTTGGGTGTGATTTTTGTCTAACTTGTGCAAGTTCGCAAATTAAGCTGCAAAATTATTTCAGAAATAGCATTGTAGATTTTATTTTAGTCTTTTGCCCATAATGATTAATCATGTAGTTTTCCTGCACTACGCCAAATTTTGAGATAAAAGGTATGTTCAAAAATTGTCTTTTTTACGACATATTCTTCTTATTTGTTGTTGTTGTTCTAAACATGTTACTGCCTGTGATGATTTAAAATGTAGCAAATGAAGCAACTAATGCAAGTCATAGTGTTCCGTGAGTTGTGAGTGTTCATCTAAAATGTGATTTTGCCCTGTTTGAATCCTTAGTCTGAGTGATTAAAGAGAATGGCATTTAAAAAGAAAAGATAAAATGAAAGAATACCGCTTTCGATCGTTTTATGACCAACTCAAATTAATTTTGAGACCCCTGATCCCCATTTGCTGCCCAAGAACATATTGGTGTTTTCAGTTCCAGATGGTGTAAATAACATCACCGCTAGATGACGCTGTTCTCCCTGATCCATTGTTACAGATGCTGATCGATGGCTACACCTCTCCCGCCCACCTCATTTTACTGTCCAATCAGAGGTTACGTTGCTTTGTTGTCGTACGTCTACTGACAGCGGAACTGAACATTTGAGAGGCTGTCTTCTAGAAACAAACACAACAAGGTAAATTTGAACACACACAGCCTTATTTTAAAACTTTTTCCTCAACATGTAAATGCATGTCGTAATTCTCGTTTATTTTATAGTATAGTGGTATGATTTAAATCAAAAGAAAGGCACAAAATGAGCTGAGGCCTAACGTTGACGGTGAAGTAAAGCCTTACGGTTGGTTAGCCGTTAGCTACTGAGCTAGCATGACACACTGAACTGGAAAATATTTAACTAAATTGAATGAGAACGAAATTAAAAACAGCCTTGTACCTGAAACGATGTACAGGTTTTGCACGCAAATCTCTTTATCTGTCATTTGCACTGATGTCTGTTGACAGACAAATCACAAGCTTTAATGTTAGCCGAACGATTTAGCGATGGAGCTAACGTTAATACATGCGCAGGGAGTTTGGCTGGGCAAGCCTGACTTGAACTACATTACTGCCTCTTTCCTTATCACTTCCTCATATTAACAATTAAGAACCTTTACACAACACTGGGTTTTGGTTATGATTTGATTATGTATTATAAAAGTAACCAGTGAAGGCTATCTGTGAGAATGGCACGCCATGGTTGTGACAAAAAATGTTAGTAGTACTGTCAGTGTGTGATTGGAAGTTGAGTGCGTGTAAACAGCTGCTATTGAACTCTCAAGTGTGTGTTCCTGCTTGTGTTTTTCTTTAATTTTTTTTTTTTTTAAACAAGTTTATTTTGATTGGGCAGTTCTTTTTCGATGTGTTTTCCCTCATTGCAGTCGTAACAATTTAGAAATGTTTAATAATTAAACAGTCAATTTACAGATAAGTTAGTTGCCAAGGGTAAAAGGTTTAGGCGAGTTGATCATTTAATTGCATAAATAATTCCCAATGCTTTTGACAAATATTTCTTGATTATCTGAGGAGTTGCTGCTTGTCTTTCCTTATCAGGCTTTTAAATTCAGTTCACCTGTGTTTAAGATTTTTAATTAGACTGAACAACCAATATAAGAAGGTCCTTTTAATATTTGGGAAATTTTGATGGGATACTTTATACATTTTTGGTTGATTAGTTATGTACTAAATGCTCGATCAAGTAAGTGAAATGACAACAATGAATTAATTAACAGTGAATGTGACTGATATTAACTTTTAATTGTTAATAACAGGTGATAAAATGTGAATTGACATTCTTGTTATAGTTGCACACTTGCTTCACATCCATTTCTTCCAACAGCCATGTTCTCCTTTAAAAAAAGTAACTGACTTAAGTGTTCCCCAAGCTTCACCTTTACATTTTTAAGAATTTATGCCCTTAAAGTAACAGGGATTTTACTTGACGGGGAGATTTTAATATTCTCAACAATACTGCCTACATGTACTTATTCTCCAAGCATGAAGTTTTAATATTTACCCTCCCTTTTAATGTTCGTTTATTAAAGTAATCTTTTCCCACACAGTTTGACATGATCACACACTTAAATTCTCTATCAGCTTGTTTCCATCCTTCATTGATGCCATGTGATGTTAACACTCAGGTTGCATTCAGTGTTCCAACCTCTGGACTTATTATAGATTAAAGCTTGTTAAGACTGATCCAATGCAGACTGTGAGTTGTAAAGGGGTAAAATTAGGGTCTTCTCTCTGTGTAGAATGGAGAATCTGTGAGTTAAAATTCTGTGCAGATCTGGCCATTTGAAGTTGATCTGCAAAACAGCACTTCTGCATATCTGTTGAAATGCTGCTAAATTCAGCATTAAATTAATTCACCAAGTTGCATCTCATTTCAGTAAAATCTTAAGTCTTAGAAGTAGTTTGAGTGATCTTAAGGTCCACTTTGGTTGAGGAGGATTATAGGAAAGATGAATGTACAAGTTCTTATTAGAGTTGAGACTGTGACTGAAGTGAGTGCTGCTTTAATCAGTTTTGGGTATGATATACATTAGTGGAAAGTTACAAGTTAAAACTAGTTTTAGATGGTTTCTCTTTAAGTGAACTTGTACTTTTTCTATTTTTTTTTTATTTTAAAATATTGTATTTTATTTGATTATTCTTTAACTATTTATTATTTAAAGCACCCTGGAAGTACATAAAACAATAGAACAATAATAGTAGCACAGATTAAGACAAATGTAAAATGCTTTGAATAGAGTTTGTGCTACCTTCTGTAACATACAAAAGAGAACAGTGGGTTATGGAACAAGAGCAGCAATTTTATACAAATTACTGTTGTCAACAGAATGCTGTAGTAATACATAACATATAATATGAAGACTGAAGTGAGAGGAGTGTAGAGCAACAACAGTTTAGTCATAACCTAAGATAATTTCTTCTGGAGATGTTCAGATATTTTGTTTTGTCTTCCCGATACCAATCATGTTACCTGAACTGTGTGTCTTGGCCAATAAAGGAGTATTGATCCAACACTAGTGCATTACAAAATAGAGATACATTATTTTTAGCAGCTGTTTATTAATATGAATAGTATGTCATGAATGAGCCTATAATTACACAAGGTGCTTGCCATTTATTGATAATGGCTATTTATGCAGTCAAGCACCCGTGAAGTTGCTCACAGATATTTAAAGCACTGCTGGAAAGTGGCAGCTTCTTGCTTCTAAATAAATAACCTGGTGCCGGATTGGTTTTATAGACTTGTGTACTCACAAATACCTGTTCCAGCATTTTAAGTAGTGTTGAGGCATTTCCAATACTGGTTTCAGTACAACCAACAAAAAATAACTGCATGATAACGTAATTCATCACAATAAGTAATTATGCAGCTCTTTGTGCTCACAGATCCTGCAAACAGTTTTTTTATATACTAGCTTATATTGAATTATTTTTATTTTTATTTTTTTATATCAGTGGTCACCAAGGTACTCTATCTGAACAGCTGCATCTTGAATATTGAGCAGGTCAACATATATTCCCCTAGCTGTCTCTCACTGAAATGCAGCCAGGTCTGTCCTCCTTTTAAAATCAATAAAAAATAGACAGATGGCTGGAGTCCAGACTCACAGTCAAGCCTTGATTTGACTTTTAAAAATTACTGAAATGAAAGTTGGTGCTGTTTCTCAAACAGTGTAGGTTAATTTGTTTGGCTGCAACACATGCCTGCTCATCTGTTCAGCTTGCTTGAGAATTTGGTCTTAAGACCTCCTTGATAATAGTCCGGTGAGACAACATATGGAAGATGTGCGTGTGTGCATCTAGTAAATGTATTGGATTTAGGATAATATAATACATCAGTATCATAAGCACCGACTGAGATGAATAAGAATCAGTCAGACTAGTCTTTGCTCAGTGGTGAAAATCCAGACTCTCTGTTGCATTAATTTTAGGAAATGGCCTCAAGTAATAAAACCAGCCTGATGCAACTGCAATAACGTTATCATGTATCTTTAAGACTAAACATTCCTTGTATCTTAAGATGTGTCTCATGGGATTAAGATCTTAAAATATCCCATCAAGGTCAAGAGATTTTTGTCAGTGAAGGCATTTTTGAATTGAAAGGAACACAGCATTAGAATCAAACGGACATTTGTTCTGTTTTCTTAAACATGCAAAATTTTACCTTAAAGCTTGTGGATTACAGAGCCAGAGTCATACCAAAGTATAGAAATACTGAAATGATGTTTTGTTTTAGGAAATAGCCCTGTTTTGGTGGGGGTGGAGGGGTGGGTTTGTTTGTTTTTACAGGAATCACTTTCTGAAGACTAAATATTTACTGGATGCACAGGCAGATTCCTTTCAGTTCTTGGATAATTATTCTGGTCGTGCCCTCCGCCCAAAGTGCATTTGCATCGTCTCGGTGCTGAGGATGGGTTTTGATGAATATACATGTCCTGCTTCGCATTTATTACACTGCTTGCCCGTATTGTTGCTACCTAGTGCAGCTACTCTTCCACTATCTGAGTAGCTCTGCAGGTAATTTGAGGGTTAAGTGCTTTGGTCAAGAGCACTTGGTTGTTAGACGTTAAATGAAAGAGGAGTGGGGAAATTTTTTCATTTATTTCTGTGTCCCTCCATCAGACTACCAGTGGCTGGACTGTGTTTTCAGTGGCATGAAAAAGATACTTGTGGTTATTAATAAAACTAGAGATATTCTCATTGAGTTTTATAGGGAAATTGTGGTTTGGTTTAACCCTAGATTGCATTTTCTACCACCATAATATTAAGTGGCAGAACCAAGGCAGTACGTAAGGGATGTCATGCCTTTGATTTTTATGATACTTTTTCTTTCTACTCTGTGGTTCTTTCGTATCTCTCTGTTGTACCTTGTCCAACCTGCTAAACGTGTCTCTGTCACCTGTGTTCCCCTGCATCAGATGGAGGTGGAGCAGCTCCTGTCTCTGTCAGGCTCAGCACTGGCCCAGGCTGTCAGCTCTCTGCTGGAGACTCCAGGCCTCTATGTCTTCTCTGACATCCTGGAGCTGCCTAATGTCAGAGAGGTAAATACACATACACTTCATCTTCCTCACCCTTTATGTCTTTTTGGACCTTTTCAGACCTGGCATGGAAAAAATCTGTCTTAATCACACCTAAACAGTTAGTCCCACAGATGTTAATGTATCACAGACACGCGCAGGATCTGATGAACCAGACCACGTTCAGAGGGCTCAGTGATGCATGTGACCACATTGTTAGTGAAGCATCAACACAAGAGCATTCCTTACCATATCAAGTTTATCACTTATGCAAGTGAAAAAGCGTGTAGATCTGTCGCCAATGATGTATCAAAGTCACAACTCACCTCCTAATCAACACATTTTTATATAGAATTCCTGAGAGTGATGATGCTAGCAGTTTCAAAGAGTACTTCGGGAAAATATTATGTATGTTGTTCACTGAACTTGTACAAGAATACACAGTTAACAACTCAATGTAGAAGTGAAATGGTGCTGTTAGAGTAGAGTAGAAATGGCACTATTGTTACATTCCATGAGGAAAGCTTTAGAGGGTGTGCAGACTAAGTGGGATACTTAGCAAGGATCCCTGTCCTCTTTTAATGCTAAGTTAAACTGCACTTGACCTTGTTTACTGAAAGAGCACACAGAGGTTGTATGAAGGTAAGGTAGAAGGCAAGCAACACTGCTGAAGAATACGTATGAAGGACATTGTGTCTAAAATGTAATATCTGAGAAAAGCGAGTGTGAAATCAGGGGCAGGATTTTATTGGATAAACACAGAGGAAAAGAAAAACAAGCCAGGGTGAAACTGTGACTAAGAGAGACGGGCAGAGAAACATTTAGAGAAATGTCTTAATGGTTCTGTCAATGAAAACACATCCGTAACAGCACTTATGACAATCACAGCTATTAAACTGATGAATTATAAACTTCCTTGGACAAAAGAGCAACTATGCATCAGTCCTTTATTATAACACAAAGCTTTACATCATTTATTTATTTATTTATTTATTATTTAAATCTTTTGTTGTTGTTCTAATATGTGTTTTTGCAGACTTTCAGTGGTTCTTAGCAGATCCTGTTCTGTATATCATGAATGAATGAAACAGACAGTCATACTTACTCAGTATGCCTACTCTATAATTTTTGTCTGTTTACAGCAAGAATCTAGCCAGAGGACTTTTTAAAGCTTCATCAACAATCTCCCCCAACATTTGGGTATTTATTGTATTTTTTACAGCATTTCTCTCAGAGGAAGAATATATACTTCCAGATTCAAGAGTCTTCTTTTCAAACAATTTTAGTGGCCTAACAACAAAGCACATTGTATTTTTCTCTCACTGCATTCAAGACATGCAAAACAAATTTCAAATCAGCCCAACAATCATAGAAATAAGACGAACTGTGATTGGGATTCTTGATATCTAAATGAAAAAATTGAGGTGATGCAAAATTTCGTGCTTTTGCTGAACTCCAGAGGTGTCTTCCCAGGGTTTACTGTAACCAATGGAGCAATTAGAAACAGAGTGATTATCCATATGGTAAAACTATTACATTTATTTCTAAAATCTTGCAGTTTTTATGGACAAAACATTCATCAGCTGATACTTTAAAAAAATACTGTTATGAAGTCTGATCAGTTAGACTCACTGGAGACAGATAGTGGTGTCAGAGGTGAGTGTAACCCCTCTCAAGTGGGTCAGGTCCTCATGTGGTCTCTCTTGTTCTCACCGAATCCTTGTAAGACCTCTTCTTAGAGCTGCTCACTGTGCAGAAATAAAATGCAGTTGTATTTTTTTTTCAAAGTAAAGAGACTAATTATCTCTGTGTTGTGCCATATAATTTTCTCTTTCCCCTTGTCCTCCCTCTAAACCACAGCTGGAGAATGGCCCTCATGCACCAGTGTACCAGCTCCTCAACCTCTTTGCCTATGGAACTTACTGCGACTACAAAGGTATTTGCAGTGGCAGCACAGTGTAAATAAGTAATAGGGCAGCCCTGCAACTCTTTTATTATGAGCTGTATTTCTTTGCTGCGAGGCAGACACCTTGGCACGGCAGCTTAAACCCGCTCACCTGAGACTCTCCAGGCAGGTTATTCACAGACAAAATTACTGGAGTGTTTTTATCTGTTTGGGCAACTCTGTTACGAGCGTTCTGATTGGCTGATGATTGTTTCACAGCAGCGCTGGCACAAATGAACAATAAACTAATCTTTTGTGACTTAATTTGCTGCCTGTGTAATGCGTCAGGAAGCTTTAACAAGAAGTGGAATGTTAATTATGTCTAATTTTATGCTGAATATCAACCGATAGCCTGGAAAAAGAATGTAGCCTACTTTATTGTTCCCCTTCTTTTGGAGTCACGCAGACAGGAAGCACATTTACTTTCACAGGGCCGTGTAGTGGAGCCCTTAGAGGAGCTGTCAGAGCTGCTGTCTCAGAGGGTGTGAGTCCTGTCACCAGGGGAGCGTGGCAGCAGGAGACATAGTTGCTGGAGAGACTTCCTCTTGACTCTATTCTCTGACTGCTTAAACAGCTCCACACTGACCTGCGTGTCTCTGTATAATATTACACTTCAAAGTACTAAGTAGTGCCACGATTACGTGTGACCGTTTGACCCCCAGCAGAGTAACACTTACATACTGCCCCTGTGTGTTTTTCCTGTTTTACTCTTTTTTTTATTTATGTCCTTGCTGGTGTAGAGAGAGCAGCCTCTCTTCCAGAGTTGACCCCCGCCCAGAGAAACAAACTCCGCCATCTGTCCATCATCAGCCTGGCATCCAACCTCAAGGTACTGTTTCAATTTTATTTATTTATTTATTTTTTTTACAAAAACATGTAGATGAGCTTCAATGTTGTATTTGTAACGAAATCAGAAAATAGATCTAATTTTTGCAGCCATCATAGGCTGTAATTTGTAGGCTACATAAAGCAGAATCCAATGATGTATTAACAGTTTTGCTTTGAGATGTGGCTGTGCTATTTTGTTCAAAAGGTTGGCGTAAGGATGGCTGTGACTTTAAGCTCGTGGCTGTTTTTATATCAGCTAAATTAAAATTACAGCAACAGACAGGCCTTTCAGTCTCGAATTACCAGAACAGCCACAACTGCTCATGTCATTTTAAACTTCTTACCCAACTGTCCATGTGCATGAAAAATTATTAAATTTACACCTTCCACCCATTTTTTTAAATTAACCTTTATTTGGACAGGTAATCTCATTGAGACACATGGTCTTTTTCTCAAGAGAGGCCCGATCACCGCACTGCTAATGCCCTTTTCTTTTTCTGCTTCTGATAAATAATTGATTCATTATTCTCACCACCTGTCTTTATTTTTTTTTTTAACTTAATCTCACTTTACTACCCTTGCTCCTTTCACTCTTGCCCCTGTTTTTCTCCTTAATATGTCACTGCTTTTCCCTGTATGTAGGCTTGAACTCTGTAATTGCCCAGTGGAGGATTGTAAATTTGTCCAAACTCTCCTTTCATCTTCCTGTAGCTGTGACATTTAGACAAATAGGCAATTTCACTGTAGCGCTCTTGTCATTTTCCATCAAACCTTTAAAATGAAATCAAATTATCTGTCCGCCTGTACACCTTAGTTAAAAAAAGAAGGGAATATGAGGACTAAGGTCTTGTCTCGTGTCTTTTTTCTCCTCAGTGCCTGCCATACTCGTTGCTGCTGCAGCAGCTGGAGCTGAAGAATGTGCGAGAGTTAGAGGACCTGCTGATCGAGGCCGTTTACTGTGACATCATCCAGGGCAAACTGGACCAGAGGAACCAGCAGGTGGAGGTAGACTGCAGCGTGGGTCGTGACCTAGGCCCCAACGAGCTCCCAAACATAATCAACACGCTGCAGGAATGGTCAGTATCGCCTCCATGTGTCTGTCCAAACACTTTGGATTTATATCTCAATTATCTGTTTCCCTAACTCCTAACCATCGGCTTTCCGCCTCCCTCCATGCCTTTTCTCTCTCAGGTGTACAGGGTGTGAGGCAGTGCTGTGTGGTATTGAGGAGCAGGTCTCAAGGGCAAACCAATACAGAGAGAGCCAGTTAAAGGTTAAAGTCCAAGTGGAAACAGAGGTTAGTACCTCATCTCCTTCAGCCTACAGTTCTCTGTCTCCTTCTCCCCTGAAAATCCACTAAATGTGTCTCTTTGTTCTTCCACTTCTACTTTATGCTTTATCCTTTCAGATACTTTTAGTATTTTAGTTTCCTCCTGACTGCAAACTTCCTTTTGTTTGAGGGTAAACTCAGTATTGTAGTCATAAGTCTAACTTTAAAGGATAGGTTCACAGTTCTTCTGTCTTAAAACAATAGTCAGGTGCCTATTTAAATATTGAAACAGGTTTTGCTTGCTGTAATCATTCCTCCTGCTCATACTGGCTGTGAAGAGATCCCTTCCTACTGTGCACTGTATCCGATGTAAGTGATGGGGGACATAATTCACAGTCCTCGTTCTGTCCAAAACACATGCATTGTTGCAGTCTTTGTGAAACAAAATTCATCCTCCGTGTTACCTCCCCTCAACTGGAAGAGGGGTAAAAATGGATTCTTTTTTGTCCACATCTAAATCAATTTTTGATTCAAGAATGTCAGAAATTGATTTTGTAAATGTCATTTAATAACATGATATTGACAGAACATAACTCATCTGTGACGGCAGTGTGGTACTTGGAAAATCTGCGAGCACACCTTTGAGTTATCTTGTAATTCCTCCTAACAAAACTCTTTTGATTCTCTTTGCTTATTGGTGGATTGCAAACCAAAGGTGTATATTGCCAGTTACTGTATCAGAATATGGAGTTGTGGCACTTTTGAGGTCAAAAACAGTTTGGCTGTGTATTATCAGCTCTGTCTATAACCCACCATGATAAATAGCGGATTATGCTCTGCCGATAGTTTATCAGCACCGATAAATGTTGTGTGTCCCTAAACAATAACTCTAGGCTCAGTCTGTTCCACCTCAAATGCCCTGCACCCGCTTAGCGTCTGAAACAGCCATGGCTTGGCCTCTCTGTTGCTTGCAGTGCAACAGAGAAGCCGCTCTCCACTGCTGGAGTTGATCATGTTAATGATAAAACAGTGAAGCTCTGCCTCCCCCTCATTTTGCATTCATTAATAAATGCAGTCAGCTTAAAAGAAAAACAAAACGATTTCTCTACATCACTTAAAACACAAATATAACTAAAATAAATCCTAAGATGCAATACAATACTTGTTTACTCATGTGTTGTTGCATTTTAACCCTCTGAATCTGAATCAAATCGAACCGTGAGGTACCTCGTGCCTCCCAACACTACCCTCATCATCTGCAGAGCATGTGTAATCATCGTAGCTCTTCTTCAATCCTTTCCTATAGACACAGCACTGACGTTACATCTGGGATTTATATGCCAGGTTGAGGCCCACTGACCAATAGGAATCCACACTAGATACAAACTTTAGTGTGACCGGTTATCACCCTGGAAAATAGAATCAACAAGAAAACTGTCTGTGGAAATACAGAGGGAAAGTTGTACTAAATGGACTGTAACCTTTGGAGGTACCCACTTTATTCACACTTTACTTTGACTCAGACTGACTCAGACATATTAGCTTCATATAACCTTTCCAGTACATCTCTACACAGACTGGATTTCGTCTTTCATTACTTACACTGAAAACGCATTCGAAGGGGCTTTCTTGTTAATGGCCAGTATGAACATTTACAGCCAACAAAACCTATTTCATTGTTTTGAAACAGATTTAAAAATACGTAAACCTATGCTTTAACACATCCCTCCTCCTTAATGTTACATTTTTCATGTCTTCTTTCCTCACTTTCCTCCCAGGTCTCAAACCTTCAGAAAACGTTAAAGGCCAGTGCTGCCTCTCCGTCCTCAGGCCCCGCCCCTGCAGGAGCTGCTTCCAATCAGGATGCAGACCAGCCTGCAGAGCCACGAGACCCAGCCTCCTCTCAGGAACCAAGACAGCCAGGCAAAAAAAGTTCGAAGGTGAAAGGGTGAGTACTGTGACATAGCCTTGTTGTTTACTGTGATTATGTGGAGGTTGAGGCCACAAACAGAGCGGCAGGCACCCAGTGCTGTCTGCATGAATAAAGTTCCCTAAGCATCGAGAATGTTATGGCTTTTTATACAAATAAAGCACCTAGAGTTTACATAGAAATTGCTTTCAATTTTCTACAGTTGGTCCAGACATTTCATAAATTCAACACATAAAATATGTTTGGCCATGTAGAATAATTTATTGAAATGATGTTTTATTCAGAATTGTTGCTGCGCTCTTAAATTAACTTTGTGATTGTTGTTTTTTTTCCCAAGCAAGAAATGCTATTTATTCCCACAAGTCAGAATTAGAACAAAAAGCTTCATGTGGAGTTTTTATCCATTAAGTTTCTTTTATTGCTGCTTCTACTTTTGTTCTAGAAAGCACTTTATAATTGTGGTTTTTGAAAGGTGCTTCATAAATACGAATTTACCTAGTTATAACTACAGCACCGTCAAGACTTTGCTTCAGACACTAAATTAAAGCCATTAGTCCGATGTTCTTGTAGAGAGCCAAGTTAATTCAACAAAGAACCCACTACGTTTCCTTTTTTTTCCAACAAACATTAAAAAGCCAGCTGCTAGTATAAGTGGTTTGTCTGAGTGTGTGTGTGTGTGTGTGTGTGTGTGTGTGTGTGTGTGTGTGTGTGTGTGTGTGTGTGTGTGTGTG
>JAQMCX010000057.1:3573119-3613677 GCA_029814765.1 Acanthurus leucopareius | reverse complement strand
GTGTGTGTGTGTGTGTGTGTGTGTGTGTGTGTGTGTGTGTGTGTGTGTGTGTGTGTGTGTGTGTGTGTGTGAGTGCATGTGTCTGCATGAAGTAGCTTTATTATCAGATGCACATTGGTGTTTTGCAGCGATGTTCTGTCCCTGCTATCAGGGACTCTTTCTGTTCTGCTTCCATCCGGCCCAATTACCGATGGCTAATTTCACATCTGTCCTGGATTGTAAAATGTCACTGGATATACAAATGCCCCTTGTGCTCTCCTCCTGAAAGAACTGTTTCCCCCTCCAGTGATCAGAGGAGATGCTTTGCTCGTCTGCTGTTTATGTTGTCGCTGCCAAACAGAAAGCAGTGATTATTTTCTGTCTGCCTTTCACATTTTGGTGAAGCACACAGCCCTGTAATTTTCATCACTCAGCACTGCACTTCATTCAAATGAAGATCCACTTAATGTTTTGAAATTCAAATTAATGATAGCTTAACCTCAATCCTCAAATTAAAATGTGTTTTGACACAATTTCTTCATAATACTATTTAAAGGATGGAACTGATTGTGCAGTGCTTATAATAGGAATGGGTCTTTGCGAATGTTCTTTTTAATTTGCAACAAAAAGAAAATCAGCTGAGATAAAAAAAATTGTAACGCAGAAATACTAAAAAAATCATGTTAAATATTTTAACACAAATAGACTTTTGCTTCCAGGTGCATCAGTTCTTTGCTACTTTAGTAGTGCAAGTGGAAAGTAAGAACATAAGGTGAATCATAACATGATTTTATTGCATCTCACAGTGACAGTGCAGTGTTTCTTACTGGTTGTTTCCCACTCAGGCTGCGTGGCAGTGGGAAGATCTGGTCCAAATCCAACTGAACACAAGAGACTGAGAAGTGGAGACACTGATCGCCACTCTCACTGAATGACGGACACGTGGACATGTTGACGGACAAACGGATGCATTTAACGATGTGACCAATGTTCTCGAACACTCTTGTCACATGCACTCGCCACAATAAAACCTGGAAGCTTCATGGATTTTTCTCCAAATCTCACCACGATGGAATCAGAAACACACACTGGCTGATGGGGATGACAGGTGTGACATCCACTTCTGGCTGTTTTTAATAGCCTAACAGGTGGACTGTCAGTGCATATACAAACACACACAGCACTTGTAACACATCAAGACAGAACAGTCTGCAGCAGGAGTCAGTTGCCTTTAATCAGAAACAGAATCGGTGTATTTGAAGCATATGTGTGTATTACTATTGATTTAAAAATGTTCTTTTGGTTTAGATTAATTCTATGTTGCTTTGTATTTTTTTCTCTGCTGAGTTGGGACATGTAAAATCTGAATATAAATTGTTGGGAAATAAAACGAAGCCCTGTACTTTATTCTGACTGTCTCATTAATGTCGCTGTCACTTCTTTTATTAAATGCACTTCAAAGTGCATCTCTGGAGGGTGCACAGCTAAATGTTAACTCGCAGAAGGGGGCTACCCGTTAGGAGGTCAAGCCATTAATTAGGGCATGTCCCCAAAGAGACTAATGTATTATAGAGCTGAGGCTTCCCCTGTGCACAACCAGCATGGCTACACACACATCCACACACACAAACCAAGTGCATTCATATTTCATATGAGTATGTTTTGCCCAGAGCCTCTATTTCAATGTCAAAATTGCCTGTTGAAATTGCCTGCCACCCTCTCTTATACCTCCATCACACAATCCAAATTGCCTTCATCATGCCGGCCCTGTCCATCTCTCACTCTTCTGAGTCTGTTTTCTATAAATTCTTTGCTCTCCATCGTGCATGGCATTAATAGTAGCAATTAGCTGACCAGCAGCAGAAGTGTGAGGGAAATATACAGAGACATTATGATCCTGTTTCATTTAACCCTGCATCTTTCTCCATCCTCCCCTCCCTGCAACATCCCTCTCACCTCTATAAATAGTGGTGTTAATTTCAGTCAGTGTGAATGAGCTTGATTGGTTCAGTTTTTTACCAGACTGAAGCTGTGAATTCTAACAGCTGTACACCTCTCAAAATGTTTGTTAGTGAAAAAGGGTTTAGCTGGCGTGTGTGTAATTCAAAGGAGAGGCGGCTGGTGAGTCAGGTGTGTTTTATTATAGGTGTGAGAATGTGAGTGATGAACTTTCAAGCTCACACCTAACTTCTGCTTTGGTGTTTGTCGTGTGCACACCGTTGTTACAGATTTTTGCTGCAGCGTCTGTCTGCTGGTATGCGCCCCATAACTAGATGGTCATTAAAACCTCACAGTGGAACAAAGCCAATCAATTACACTGATTGATCAGTAAAATGCCTAGAGGAGATGGAAACTCTAGCTGTGCAGCAGACTGGGGGAGAATCTAAATACACTCGGGTGGCATTTCTTCTTTCACGCCCGCCTTGATTTTATTGACATTTGTTTGAAAAACTGTACACAGAGGAAATTCTTGCTTAGCTCTGTGTTCATCTCTCTAAAGCAAGAGGAATCCATATGAGGTTAGCAGATAAGGAAAGCCTTCACACACAAGCAGCAGCCTTATTCTTCCTTTTCATCTGCTCCTCACTGCTAGAAACATGATTGGCACATGCAGGACTTTTTAATGCCAAGCCTGTGGTTCAAAATCAATGCAAGGCGGTGGACTAAATGTTCACTTCAAGGAGAAAAAGATTAGGATAGAGGGGTAGCTAATATAATGCACAGTGTAAAAGCTCTATCATTTCCCATAAAGCATTTCAGATCACGCAGCTCCCAGGGGAATTCAGTCAACATGCACAGAAATAAACAGGCAGACACAAAAGCTAAAACGCCATTGTTTAGTCTTTATTTAACTTCCATGGTACAGAAAGACCACATTTCTACAGGAATTGCTACTAAAAACCACAAGACTGGGTATCTTTAAGATTGCACGAGCCACGGATGATGCCACCAGCACTATGTCTGTAGTGGAGATGTGTGCAAGTGGGAGGGAGTTATGTTTCAAAGATGCCTAGAAAAGTTGCCAAACACGAACTGACATTTGGCTTTGAACGGTTCTGTAAGATACCACTCACTGATAGATAAAATAGACATTCATAAATAACAGATCTGAAGCAACCCTTACAGGTTTTTCTCGTTGTTTACATGCAGATTTATTGGAGAGACAGAAATGATGCTCCTTGATGTACTACTTCCCCCTTGGTGCACCCAAGACAGCTGATATTCAGTGGCTTGAAAATGATATGCAGGGAAATGATGGTGGTTTTGTTTTCCAGATTGAGATACTTGGCTGTCAGGTGGGGAAAAAAAATCCTTGTTGTGATAACATGAGTCCTTTGATCATGTGTACAGAGGCCCATTTCCTTGACGACATAATAATAAATCTGTCTTTGTTGTGCACCATCTGAAACATTTGGGAATCATTGATTTTCAGCGGGAATGCCTCTCCTCTCTCCATCCCCGCTCTGAATGCTTTATCTCCGCCACTGGAAGTACTCTATGCTTAACACACCTCGACACAGTCCAGCAGGAACAAAGGGTGCTCCCAAAGGCTTGACAAAGAGGTGAACGTAAGCCAGATAATTAAGAGAACAAATCATGAGGAAAGAACTGAAACAAAACAGACTCCTCTGCACAGTGCAGAGGAAAAAAAGACACACTATTTGCATTTCAGGCGCCCAAAGCGGGGAATAAACAGCAGTTTTTGGAGCGTGACATGTTAAACACATTGCCTTTTGGCTACAGCAGTGCCAAACAGCTTTGTGAAATACCCCGTTCAGTGTTCGGAGATGCTGGGAATGGCTTTTTAACCATTTGCAAACCAGGTGCAAGCCTGTTAAAGTGTACTGAATTTGAAAAGTGTCATTTCATGAATTAACAGTCTGATGGTTGAGAATTAACACTGAACAGCTTTACTTGTGCAGCTGAATCATTGGAAACAGTTGTGGAAGCACAGGTAGGGCATTTCAGGGGTAATGGGATGTTGCATGGCTCTTAAACTGCTTGTTTGTGAATTAGTTATGGCAGGTCGAAGCGCACAACGGCTGGGTAGCTTGGCGGAGCTCGGGGCCATACAGGGGATGGTAAACAGGGAGCAGGTTACAGTGACGCAGAGCCACATAAAAGAAATTTACACTGAGCACAGAGGAAGGATGGAGGGAAGAAGGGAGCAGCGGGGAGATGAGTTTGGCTTTTTTAGACCCCAGGGGAGCCGAGGAGTTATGTGATGGCTGGATACCTGGGATCCCTGAATTCATTTCACAGTTTCAGAGAAAATAAAACGGCGCTGCGGGCACACCCTCTGGTCGCGTTGATGTTCCTCCTCAGGCCCCGTAGAAATGTTTACCATATGGAAAAACAGTCACCTCAGAGGTTCACAACTGGGATCCTGACACAGCAAGAGACACAGAGAAGAAGAGTGAGACAAAAAGAAGGAAAAAAAAAAAAAGGAGGCGGTGGAGGGAGGGAAGCTTGGGAGACCTGATGATGGGAGGAAAAGAGAAGAGAAGTGGAGCAGAGAGGCCTGAAGCTGGAAGAGTGGTGTACACGCAAACGGAAAGCGGCATCACAGGGGACTGAGAGGGTGGTGGAGGGGAGAGACGGAAGAGAAGGAGGAAGAGGAGGAAGGTGAGGGAAAAAGCTGATGAGGGAGGGGTGGTGAGAGGGAGCATTGGAGTACAGCGCTATAATTATCCGGATTGAGATTAACTTTAAATACCCTTAAATAAAAGCGTCATTCCATGGACGGCGTCTGGGTGCCTTTTCACAGGCCCACGATGACTCATCTGGAGAGGGACTTTAAAACACTGATACATCTTACAGAGGCACCAACACTCCAGCCCTGAACACTCCTCAGAGAATAGCACTACTGCACAATTACACTCCATATACATCCCTACAATGCACGCAAAAAGAGGTAATAAGGCTGCTTCACACACTCACACACTCACACACACACACAAAGAAGCCAACTTAAATCCAGAGGTGCACGGAGACTCACACATGCACATCAGACTCATAGACTTAGACACACACGCTCACACACACACATATACACACAGGCTGTGCAGAGCTGGCGAGGCGACTCATTACCTCTCCCTGTCGGTGAAGGAGGAGGAGGTGCTGTGCAACGTCTGCCGGCTGTCCTCCGAAGCGAGGGAGCGAGGGAGCGCGAGGGAGAGGGGGGGAGCCACGCCACGGGAAAGCGGGGGCGGATGGTGGGAACAGCTGCGATCGTAACTGGGAGAGGAGGATAGTGGCAGAGATAGATAGAGAGAGGGTTGCGAATGAGGGATGGAGGGAGTCAAGAAAGTAAAGGAGAATGAAAAGATAGGAAAGGCAGGACGGAAAGAGAGAAAGAGCGAGAGGAAGTAGAAGAGACAAAGAGGGGACAAATGGGAAGAAATATGCAGGGAAGAAAAAGATGGGAATTGAGGAAAAAGAAGACAAAAATAAGGAAGAGGAGCAAGAATAAAAACAGTTGAAAAGACACAAATAAAGTTGGAGGAGGAGAAGAAAGGGGCGGAAAGTGACAGCAGAAGTAGTGGTTTAAATTACGGGAGACAGGGGGAGAGAGAATGAAAAACAGCAGAATAAAGAGAAAAGACACGGGAGGAAAAAACAGAGAAACAAAGTCAGAGAGCATCAAGAACAGCCTAGCCATTTAGCATCAACGAACACATTACACTGCCACTGTGAGGGAGAATTAGTGCACTCATCGGACCCATTAAAACGCCGTCAGAGGGGAGAAGGGAGCCTGAGCGAGAAATGGGGGAGGGAGACAGGCACTGGGGGATGAGGGAGGGAGTCAGAGAGGGGGGTGAGGTGGGAGGGATGCAACTAGGCGAAGAAATGGACAGAAGGGTGACGCCATTACATCAGTGAGTTAAGGTGAAGACGCAGTCTGGAGTCACAGGTTCAGGCTCTTAAGAATACTTAGAGGCACAACAAAGCTGTTTTCGCAGCCATAAAAGCCATCCCGCTCCCTCATCCTCCCCTCAGCAACACCTGTCCTCTTCCGGCTGACTCCTCTCTCACCATGTGCACACGCACAGCTACACACAAACACCGTTACACTTGATAACGTTAGCCACACTGTCGGTTTTAGGGCTGGGAAAATCACTGAGCACATATGCTGCTCTTCTATAATCATAACGAACTGAGCGGTGGCCAATTTCCACTATAGGCTATCATTTCAGTCCATCTGTACCCTACTCCCGTTCATTCCACGGCACTTTCTCCATCTAACACATGGCGTTATTTACACATTTATGACACTGAGGCTCGAGCCAGTCTATAGAGAGGGGCTGCTGCCATGACTCCAGTCTGAATCCCTGCGAGTCTCACTTTTGTGGGGCCACTTTGGAGCCACCAGCAGCGTGGGTTTTCCTCCACGGCGGGGGCCGCTGAAGTAAGTCATCCAAACAACAGCGAAGGCCAGTCTCAGGAACAGAGAGAAAAGGGGGTTTATCGTGTATCAGCTCACAGCAAGCTGGAGGATTATCTGTGGATCTGCAGCCGGACTGGCGGCGCTGGGAGAGATAGGAGACTGGTGAGAGAGATAAGGGGAGTGCCAGCTGTGCAAAGACAGGCAGTGTTAGAGCTAGGCAAAGGCGATAACTGGAAGTAAGCGAAAAGAACCAGAGAGAAGAGAGGATGAGGAGGGGAGGGGAGGGGAGGGGGGGCACAGGTATTCAGAGAAAGAAAAAAATCCCTGGGAGCCTGAAGGGGAAGGAGGCCCAAGTGGGAGGAGGGAGAAAGGGTTAGAGAGAGAGCGAGCAAGGGGAGATAATGTAGGAGTGTGGGAGCAAAACTGAGATTAGAGAGAGGCTATGAAAGAGGAATATGAAGGAGAACAAATTATACAGATTCAGGCCATGAAATGAAAAATTATGATACAACAGAAATGTAGGTAGGATGAGCCGATAAGAGATTTACAGTAAGGAGGAGGAGGAGAGTAAAAGTGTAAATTGGTGAGAATTAAAGGGGGAGACCGACACGAAGAAAAGGAAAAGCAGAGTGTGAGACGCAGGGAGAGAGGAGAGAGACGTCCCAGTGGTCAAATAAACTAGGTGTTATTGGTTTGATCAGCAAAGCGTGGAAGAGCTTCACTACATCACATAGATGACTCCCCATTTCCAGCTAATAGCCATGTGAGCAGCTAGGACTTCCTAGGAGGCCTGAAAACGTAACATACACAGAGCCCATCCTGTGTTTACATGCTCTGAGAGGTTTAATGGCCGCTGGGCTGTTAAAGCACATTGACAGCAGTGAAGCCATGTTACTGCTGAAGCCTGCAAGGCAACAGATCTGTTTTTCGCTTCCCTTTTATAGGGGAATGTTTAATCATTGTAACTCTAACGGCACTAAATGACACGTCTGTGTCATTTGTGACTTTCAGGAACAAAAGTGTTGTTAATAAAGTAATTAGTAAGCAATTACTCAGCAGTCACTGTACAGAGAATATGCAGACACGCCACGTAATCATGTACACAGGGACATGACAAGACAGACAAGACAAGCATGTACATGCAAACACATCTGCAACTGTCAAGGTCTCATCTTCACTAAAACCCACACATCTGGCCCCTTCATTAATCCTGACACATCTGACTTAATCCATAAGTGTTCATCTTCATCCAGCAGTGGGTAAAAAAGGGCCAAGTCTCTCATTTTCAGTACAAAATAGCAAGTTCAAGACTCTCTGGGCCCTATTTTTTTTCAAAGCACTATATACTCAAATCTCTTAACATGTATGAATAGCCTCAACTTACTAAGTCAGTGGCTCTCAACTTATTTTACCTCTTCAAACTCTGCTGTTTTTGGATGTGTGTACAGATTACAAGCAGGTCAACAAAATGGTGATTAGTCCCTCTGAGATTTTTTTTTTTACTGAAGAAGTACAATAACACGTCAATTACCAAGATCAAAAGCAATGATTAAATTAGCTTCTTAAGGAATAGACTAAATTTTGTGTAGCAGAAAAATGTAAAAATATCTTAAAGATATAACAAAGAAATCAACCTTAGGGGGGTTCTGACCCCCCAAGCTGGGAAACTCTGTTCAAAGTTAATACAACACTTGATGCCAACACATCCCTGCTTCATCTGATGTAGATGTTGTTCTATTTTTATCAGAGCAGATAAAATCTAAGATGTCTACAAAATGGTTTCAGATCAAACAACTTATTTAACCCTCTCAGTCTTTAAGTGCCAAATTTAGAAATCATAAAAGATGCCACGGTAAAGGAAGCATCTTGTGTTAAAGCTCACACTGTTCTGCATCTCACTGTCCCTGTCCTTAAACAGAGAAAGTGCCTAGTCCACAACTTTTTGTCTTTAAATCAGGAGAACCAGAAGTGGTCTCCTGCTGTGGGACAGCTGTCCAGCTCATATGATCAGTTAGTTTTATTTAACAATGACCACTTCATATTTATGAGACTATTCACACAGACACACACACACACAAGGCTTTTTGTGGAGGAGAGAGTTTAGGTTTCCTACCAGAGTTTGGCTGTAATGATGACTGCCGTCAAGACGAGCAGCGAGGAGATGGTCACGGTGACGTAGAACTGAGGATCCACTGTAACACACACATACACACACACATACATGCTCATGCAGTTATCTCAGATCATGACCATGTATAATTGCATCCAGAACAAAAAAAAGGAATCAATGAAGCCGGTTGAAACATGAAAATTAGATGCGCAAGACGCCGGCCTCCAACTACAACACTAATCCGATGACGTCTTCTCTGTATCTTGCATTTTGACAGCGGCCAATTCCACCCCGAGAGTGATGAAAACTTTATTAGGCATTCCCCGCCACAGACACAGCTGGCTGCATGCAGTACACAGTGTCAGCCTTCACCCTGGTGACAGCTAATTCCCTGCAGGACCTGGCATGTGTGCGTGTTCACATGGACTGTGGCTCACTTTTATTTAGAAATTCTTCATGTGCATCCCCTGATGCCCACCTTCCTCAGGCTCCGTCTCCTCCGCCTCCGTTCCTCCATCCTCCACTCCCTCTTGGTCCTTTGACTCCAGAGGTGCCTCCTCTCCGGGCTGCACACTTCCGTCGGGATAAGGCCACTCCTCAGACGTGGCGGTGCTGGCCTCCTGCTGGCTCCCGTGCTGGTGCAAGGGGTCAGTTTCCTGGCTGGAGAGGAAGTGGTAGGTCTCATCCTCCAAAGGCTGTGTGGGACCCCAGACCACCGCCCACAGAGGGGTGGGTGTGACTTGGGCTGTGACGGACAGCTGGACCGAAAGGGCGTCTACCTGCTCCTCGCCCTCGTCACGGTTACAGGTGGAGGGCTGTGTCACCAGAGCAACCAGAAGGAGGGAAATGAGGCAGCAGAGGGGAGTCAGTCGTGCGACAGGAGAGATGGAGCTGGAGGAGAAGTGGAGGCAAAAGGATGAGAGGTGTTGGAGTGACAGAGAAGTTATCTGAGAAAATGTATTGTCTACAGGCGCCCTGCACGACCTCATCAGCTCAGACATTGATTCCCCTGCCAGCCATCACTCAGAATGACATTTTATGCATTTGCACGCCATGCAACCCTCTTTCACCTAAGAAACTGTCCATCTTACCATCTCTCCATCGCTTCGCTCTGTTCACTGAGACTCCGCTCCTTCGATCATCTCTCTCTGGAAGATAGGACAGAGGGGCAAGAGAGAGGGAGAGAGAGGGAGAGAGGAGGGGGGAGGGTCCATCTTTCTTTTTCTTCTTTTATGTTGTCAGATAAAAACCATCTAAACATAGGCACCGGCACTGGCAGAGAGCCAACTCTGTCACTTTCTTTCCCAAAAAACAAAAAACACACCAACTCCCTTGGGCTTTTAAATTTAACGCTCAATTATACGCCACATGTCTATACAGAATCCACATCTGCGTTCAAATACAGCCAGAAGTACACACTCGTTGTCTGTCTCTCACACGGTTACAGTGCACACACCTGAGCACGGCACATTAATCATCATTAGAGGCGTCATGCATGGAGCCAACACTCTATATGGCACTTTGAGCAGAGAGCGGTAACTTCCTTCCCACAACTGCTGCTTAAATGCCACAAAAATGTCACTCAGAGACACACAGGCACTCCGAGAGACGGACACAGACACACACACATACACACACTTACACACTCCGACACATATCAGTTATCATGCCTACCTCTGGCAGTGGAGAGAGGGAATGAGAGAGGGAGACAGTGAGAAAGGGGGAGATACAGAGAGCAAGTGAGGAAAAAAAAGCATCGGTTGCCGTAGCGACTGAGACATGTAGAGTCTGCTAGAGTAAGAGAGGGGAGAGAGAGAGAGAGAGAGTGAGAGAGAGAGAGAGAGAGGGAGAAATGTAGGGAGGGCAGAAGACTGTAGAAAAGATTTAAATGCTAATTATGTGTTGTTTTTTTTTAGATGGGTTCAATTAAATGGACGCAAAGGAGAAGAAATGAATTTGACGAGGCAAACAGGAATGATACTGAGGACGACATTAATAAGCTCATTTTAGAGGCAGGAGGTTTTACAAAAAAAAAAAAAAAAAAGAGAAAAAAACTCTTCAATTATGTTTACAAAAACAGCAAGGACACCCCAGAGAGAAAGAGACAGAAATACAGACAGCAAAGAGGAGGAGGAGGAGGTGGAAGGAAGGAAGGAAGGAGGGGAATAAAGATGGAATAAAATTTAATTTGCATTCATTTACACAGGCTGCACCGGCAGAGCAGGGCGACGAACTGGTGTTTGAAGAAGATGCAGGGTCAGACTGGAATAAAAAAAAAAGAAAAAAAAAAGAAAATAAAAGACAACAACAGATGCAAATTTTGAGGTGAGAGTCACAATGTGACAGCTTTATTGTAGTTTGTGAAAATAATATTTACATAGAAAACAATCTGCCTACCAATCACACATACACTCACACTTACACACATATTCTCCATCCATATGCTCCCGTTCCGACACTGACACTCAGTCTGTCACACTTCACTCCCCTGCACCCTCCTTCGCTGTCACTACTCTCCCTCCCTCTCATTTCTTCTTCATGGCTGCAGGCCGTGGTGTCCTCCGCGTGAGAAAACCGGCACTCACTGGAGAACGCAGCGGAGCCACGAGCCGGACCCTCCATCCCCTGCACCGTCAGGCAGGACGTCTCTTCCCTCATTGTTGTCATCATCATCATCATCATCATCATCCTCACTATCTAAATTTGACAGAGAGGTCAGATAGATTCGTCACGACGTGCATCATCTAAAATTAACTTGTTAGTGAAATCTTTAGTTCCATGGTAACTCGTTAAGCATGTGCGTCAGTGCATGAAGACATGAGAAGGTGTGACATTGCAGTGTGTGTGTCTGTGTGTGTGTGTGTGTACCATCAGTGTCTTCGTCATCTTCTGTGTCCCCCTCCGATTCCAGCAAGCAGGACTCCAATCGGCTATCTCTCCTCGCTGTGACGTCACCCCTGTAACATTCACGCCGGCAATTCACTGAACGTCTCACATCAATAGAAGTGTGTGTCAAAATCTGTTAAATCCACCAGCTCATAATAAATCCCAGTAAAGCTTTAGAATTAGCAATGCAGTTGACCTTGGAAGAAATATGCAAATAAGACATATAATTGAGCTGAAATCTTTTTTAGCTGATGGGTGTTGACACACATTTCGCCCACCTCTGCTTTCCCGAGCTTGGGAGTTGCTCCCACACGATGAGGTCGCGACCTCCAGTTACCCACCGGTGGTCTCCGCTCCCTGTGGTCCACGCTGCAAAGCAGAGGATTCTGGGAGCGTCGGGCCAGGTCAAAGAGGCCAGGTACCGGCACTGAGGCAGGGAGAATACTAGAGAGAGAAGAGCAAGATGAACTGAGAGGAGGTCCGCAGAGGAAAACAAAGTGGTTTGATTTTAAGTCCTTTGGTGCTTTGACCCTCACTGAGTGGAGAAGGTAACTTCTGGTTGCGCAGAGTTTACTCCGTGACTCACAATTTAGCGAGCTCTCTCCATTCGACAGATCATAGCAGGAGCCAATTAGGAGGCCTCCCGTCTGGTGAGCACAATCTGTTACCCCGGTGATGCTGCTGTGATTGGTCAGGCTGGACATGGTCCCTATGATAATTGGACAGATGTTCGGTGGAAGGATTATGCAAATGCTCTTACACGTACCTTGCTTTTTCAATCTTTCTTTCCCTCTATATAACACGCACAAACACACACACACTCTGCCCCATCCAATTCCAGAACTCACCAGTTCTCCAGTGCAGGATCTTGAGCCAGGCTCGACCGTGAGCCAGGAACACTCGGTCTCCCCTCGGGCTGAGGGTCAGACGCCCGGCCGGCCCCCCCCCACAGCCCGTCACCTGGACGCTCCAGTGGTGCAGCAGCCTCAGAGGGTCTCGATCCGAACACCGGTTCTCCCACACAGACACCCCTCCCTCAGCCGACCCGCTGAACACCAGCGGACCCTGAGACTGTGTAGGGCACAGGAGACACGGTTGTCATGGTGATCCGAGTCTTTACCCACTCTGTTTGTGTGTATGTGCGTGTGTGCGTGTGTTTGTGTTTAAAAGAGAGCGAGATAGATACACAGAAAACGGCAGGGATTGTCCACATATGTTTGTGTACACAGAAAAGAAGTGTATGAACAGTTTCAAAATGTGGATTTCTGTGCTGCTGTTGGCTATAAATGGATTGTGTGCTTTGCATTAAAAAACAACAAAGAGGGTGACAATGATGCGCTAAGCTTTAACGCTTTAGGCATTTTTTCATGATTGCAAATTGAAAAAAAAAGTGCATATGCTGCTGCGGATTTCATTATCCATAAAAAGCCCTTTGCTCAAAAAAATATGTACAATATGCTCTCTATAATTGGCCCAGCTCCACAGCTAACATCTAAACAAATATCTTTGATTTCCAATTGAAAGCAATAAACTGAGAGAGTGTGTGTGAGGATAAGAGTGTAGAAATACAGCAGTTTGATTTACGAGGACAGGCTATTACACAAATTAATAATCAAGAGTTCTAAAACTATTCTCGACAGCTTCTACAGAGGGAGAAACATTAGTGGGCTTTTGTGTCAGCCATTGCCTTCTTATAAGAGGCTGGACACAAAAAAACAGCTTGAGCATCGGCAGCGTGGACAGCATATCGGTGGCCAGAAGGTGAGTGACTCACCCACCTGGATGGAGGTGACTGCTTCCTGGTGAGCGTTGATTGACTGGCAGTTTTCGAAAGTGTGCCAGCTCCAGGCTTGAACTTTGCCCCCGTCTGCAGGGGTGACAGAGTGTGAGGTTAACATGTGCTGACAGGCGTCTGGCAGTCATTATTGCTGGTCACGGTCGACCCACCTGAGCCTGACTGCCTAAACCGTGTGCCTCCATCTCTGTGATTCAGCCCAATGGCCTTGCGATACACTCACTGACTCACTGGCAGATGGTGCCACTATGTGAGAGGCTGCCCAGTATGTATGAGTATGCATTTACATGTCCAAAACACAACATGCAAAGAAGATGATACAAATATGATGTGATATGACAACGTCTTACTCCAATTATTCTGTTCCCTGTGTCACTAGCTCTTATCTTTTCTATATGCATCCGCTGTCCACACACAAAAACACACCTGAGCCGGTGATGATGTAGCCATCCTCCTCTGGCACAAAGCAGAGCGCAGTCACAGCGTTGAATGTGTAGATAGACTTAACACACTGCCCTAGGGGTAACAGGAAAAAAAAAACTAATTTAATTGACAGGACACAGACCACCGGTCACACAGGAATACATTGATTACGATGCACACACATACACGTTTCTGAGACAGAGCCCCGAGGCTGCGTCTACCTTAATATATATGTATATATGTGTGTGTGTGTTTGTGCATGTTTGTGTGGTTCAGCGTACCAATGCTCAGGGCCCAGATCTTCACATAGCAGTCTGCAGAGCCACTCAAAATAAACCTCTCCTTGTTGGACAAAGACAAGGACCAAGCTGGCAGCGGGTGGAGGGCAAACAGACAAAAGAGTGGGAGGGGACAGAGGAGGAGAAGCAAATGGGGATCAGAGAGAGAGAGAGAGAGAGAAGGACACAAAAAAATTAAGCTGGGAGGAAGCTGTAAATAAATGATGATGTACAAAATGAAAAAAAGAGACAGATTGCGAGAAAGAGGCAACGAGAGAATAGATGTGGTTTTTTTTGTTTTTTGTTTTTTTATAGGAAACAAATTAGTCGATGAACACAGTGCGACTAAAGCCTGACTGAGCTGCTTCTTTCATGCGCTACACTTCTCAACTTGGTATTTTAAGTCAGCGAAGCAGGTGGAAAGGGAGTGTAGGAGGAGAGCCGGAGAGGCCGGTGGAGTTCAAGTGATGGAAGGCTGCCTGCTTCAGACAGACAGTGAACTCTCTAAAGTGTCTGCTGAGGTTATCTCTCACGGGGAGTGATCTGATGAACTGCTCCTATAATTACCAGACCGCAGGACACAGGCATTACTCAGCTGCAGTCGGCCCACATGTGAGGATGTGTGTGTGAATGTGTGTATGAATGTGTGTGTGTGTGTCCTCACCCAGCCTCCTGCAGTACTCAGGGGGAGGTGCAGACAGACAGGTGACCCCACCGGTGTGACCTCCCAGGTTCTTGTGCTCCTCTGCTGTGGGTACGTGCCACACCTTTACTGTTGTATCTCGGCTTGAAGGAGAAAGATGGACAGAGGGAGAAAGAGAGGATGCAAAAAGATAAAAGGAGTTGTAGCGAGTGAGAGAAGGCGGGCGAAAAACAAGCAAAGTTAAAAGGCGTTCGACATAAATCACAAGAGATTTGCGCCGAGCAATTGGGGTGGGGGAAGAAAAACAAATACATGTCAGCCGAGGAGGGAGACAGCGGGAGCATATTAAGTGATAAATTAGGTGAAATGTTCACTTTGCACATCCATTATGCAAATCAGAGCTTCTTTCCACATTTACCTTCCAGAAACCACCAGGTTGTCAACAGCAACCACACAGGTGACTATGTCATTGTGACCTTCCAAGAGCCTCAAGCGAAACTTTGCTTTCTCCCAGGAAGATTTGAGGGACGTGAATTCAGCTTCTGAGAAAGAAATGATTTGTGCAATTAGCAATGTTGCCTCATCAGCGCCCCAGCTTGTTAATCTACACAGTTCTTTAATATGGATTAGTCTGCCAATGCAAAGCGTGGGGGTAATTTAGCTCCAAGGATGCAAAACGTGGGTCCTGTCTTCAGGGAAGCAAATGCAGCCTGTTTGTTTTAATGCTGGCAGCCACGTGAGCTTTTAAGGACTCCTCTGGGTATGCATGTATAATCTGATTTTAGATGTTAATCGCAAAATTAGCACGCTGCATTGTACTTTTGACTGCCAGCGATAAATGGTAATAACAATCTCCTCAGCCACTTCTCTTAATGTGTCCCACCTTCCTGTTGCAGTTGCTGCTCGTTGTCTGCGTCTCGGCAGTGATCTGACACATTGGCCGGCTCTGTCCTTTCCCGCTGTCTGCCCATCTCTGCTCCCCCTCCTCTCTCCCTCTGCTTGGCAGCCGGCGCTGGCGTTGCTTGAGCTTTGGACTCCTCTTCTCCCTTAAGGATCTTGGAGGCTGGGGGCGTTTGTGATGGAAGGGCCTCAGGGGCATCCTCCCTGTGCCAGTGCAGAAAGCAGGATCTGAATGAATAATCAAGATACAAACTGCACACAGCATCCTTTGTGACAGGGAGCATACCTGTTGAGGATCTCCGAGTCCCAAACAAACCAAACAGTGCCTCTTAATAATGAGCTCCTAGTCTGTGTTTCAGAGGAAATACGTGTGTCTCGTTTAGCTTGATGTTAATATCCCCACATGGTGATTTTAGTGATGTGCACAAAACCCTGAGGGGCTTTAATAGGGAGGGTGACATCCCTGAATGATGTTTACATGACACATTATGAACAGCAGAAAGTTCCCATTTTCTTCAAGCGTGACAGTATTTGACCTCCAGCGTATTTGGATAGACATACAAAAAAGATCAAAGGCTTCAAAGTGAATGTTGTTGCTTTTGAAGAATTATGCTCTCCATCTGCCCCCCCTTGCTAGTACCTCTCCCTCACTTCCTTACACTTGTCTTTTCATCTTCTCCTTTTTTCCGTCTCCCACAATCCCCAGAGTTTGCTGCGGGCCAGAAAGCTGCAGCTGAAGCTCAGCCAATCTGGAACGCAGCTCCGCCTTCCTGGAGATCTGAGAGGGAAGAAGGCACGAGATTGGTTGTAAACCAAGCTGCTAAATCCACAAGTTGTTTATATGCACAACCAACATGCTCAGCCTGTCTTGATTTATTACACTGCAACTGGCAACATACACTGTACTCCTGTCTGACTGTGAGTTATGAAACATGCATGACTTGATATCAGGGGGCTGTTTCATGTGTTAAACAAGCATTATAAGCACTAGTTTTATGCACAAAAGATGAACTATTTTCAAAGCAAAAAAAATAAATCCCTTACACTGTATGTCTTTTGAAGCTCTGGAGGAGCTTTGTAAAGTCTGAGAAATTAACTTCTGGTGATGTAACAGTGATGTCACCTGGGTAATCTGGGCTTTGAAACTACAATATTTTTCACAAAGAGGGGGAGCATTGAGTTTTTAAATAAATAGGCAATTAGTGGGTAGGGAGGGTCAACAAAGCCAAATGCACTGTGGTAAATGAAGGTTCCAGTGTTTTACTGAAGATTAAAAAAAACAAAAAACAACTTAGCTTATCTCTCTTGCGAGTAGAATTATAAAGATATTTTATCTATGTAAAATTTACTATACATAACAGTAAAATCACTCCTGAATTAAAAAAAAACCCCAAAACATTTACTAAAGAGTAATAGTATCAAACTAAATGTACGCTTTATTCATAAATTATTATCATGTATCATGATTGATATGCAAATAACATTTTCATCGGAGCTAAATATAGTAAATAAATTCTGCACCATTGGATAGTTTAAACTGCTACTGTGCATTAATTTTGTAAATTACTTTTATGATTTCTATGTTAATCTTCATTATGAAAAGTAACCAGTCATCATATCTGTCAGATAAGTGTAGTGAAGTAAAAACTAAAAGATGTTTACTGGTATGTTGTGTTATATAGTACCAAAAAATGGAAATACTGAAGTAAAAATACTGCATAATTTCACTGACAGTACTGGTCAGAAGATGTGCTTTGTTACATCCTATAATGCACGTTTTATATTACAGTAATTTACTGGTTAGTTTTAGGCTGTTCAATAATACATTATACGCTATGACAGAGGAATTGCAACTTACTCACAGACATGAATAATGGATACTGTACTAGTTCAGCATCATTACCAAATGTTCCTCAGTTATAGATGTGAGGTACACCACTGTATTCATCTATTTTCCTGCTTCCAATTAGGGGGATGTAGCCTTAATAAAACAACAACAACAACACAGCTGTAGGGCACGGCCATTTTTTAAGGAATACATGTTTTGTCCTTTACACTGAGACGCTCCTCAAGTTCCTGATCATTTGTTCTTTGTAGCATTTCCACATTAAAATATCCATCTATATGCAGTCATGTTAGCTTTGCTACTTTAGCAAATTCTGTTAGTATAAATATGCAGTACAAGAGATGGATATTTGTTCTAATGTATTTGTTTTGATTTAATTTCGTTGCTGTGCTGTAGTAAGGCATGAGTTGCAGTCGTGACCTGTTGTTACACCTCAGGGAAATCTATTCAGGATTTGCCGTCACACAGGTTAAACACAGATCACGTTTGGGAAAAAATGCAAATGAGGTGTTTCTCTACCTTGAATCTCTCTTCTGGGGTAAGACTGATCTTTATTTCCAGATTTTCAATCTGTCTCAACTTCTTCTGTAGCTTCCTCACCTCCCCCATTTGAAGCCCTGGGCTTGTTTGAAGCGCCTGATCCTGAATCTAACTGCTTTAAACTGACTGAGTAGTCAAAAAATGTCAAAGGTATAACATCGCCTTTAAATAAAGCTCTGAAGAGGTTTGGATGAATAAAGACAGTCAGTTCGGCGGTATGTTGGATGGGGAGACGTGTCGCCGGATGTTGACGATACAGTAAATGTGTATAACTGTCCTTACAGCGACATCGCGTGGACCATTAGGACATTACATTAAAATGATCAACACTGAATGTAAATAAATTAAGAAGACATGACTGTTTACGGTTTAAAGTGTTTCTTACAGTTAATTTGCATAGTTAAATTCTGACTAAACTGACCAAAGGGACCCAATTGCTTTTTCCCCGGATGGCGGCGTCATGACCCGCCCTACGCTAACTCTTATTGGCTAGCACTGGAAAGAATATGAGGGTTAGCCAATCAGAGGCAGAGTTGGGCAAATCACGCTCTTACCATCATGGGAAAAAATATTGCTAACCGCAGGACTGTAACACTGTGCAGCCTCTAAGTGCCGTTTCATTAGCTCGTATTTTCAAGCTTCTAAGTCGTGAATGTAAAAACAAAAGCAAAAAAAAAAAAAAAAAATTAAAAAGATTGATTTATTTTCTTAATCAGGCAAAAAAAGATGTTTATTAAATCGATTAAAGTTTTCCAGCAAAGTGAGGAGAAATCAGTGGTAGCAACTGTATATCAACAAGTGTTAGTAGGAACACACATACAATTTGGATTATTTTTTTATAAATAAGGCACAATGACATATTATAAGATGATAAATTACATGCTATTATGATAAAGTATGATAGAGAAGGCAACCCTTTAACATCATATTTTTGCAAAAAAAAATGCAGGTGACACACATTATATTGTAGTGCAATGTATAGCACGTAAGTATTAAAGGACTACATGGCATTATGTCGTTACTTAACTAAAGTTGCCAAAAACCTCAGTGTGTTTTTGATGGTCTGAACACGAATCCCAAATTCATAAATATTCAGTTAACTCAATTAAAGAAAGGAATTAGATCCTTTAGTAATCTATTCCAGTTGTAAAGAGGACAAAGACGTAGATATGGACTGATTATTATTTATTTGAGTGAATGGATTAAAAAATTCAATGTTACACATTAACTACAAGGGGAAAAATGATGGTAGAATAACGACAGCAAAAAGCAAATAAAGTAAACGTACAATTTCGTAATAAAAAAATGTCATTTGACAGAATAATTGTACTTGATACTATTACATCCGACAGCAAGTGAACATATCGTATCAATGTGCACTGTAGGCCTATGTAACGAAACAAATGCTAACAGGCTGCATACGGATACGTTTCAAATCGGTGTACGATTACTATCATGCTGTTCTGATACAACCCAGCACACCAAAAACGTGTTAACAATGTGGACATTTTTTGAATTAACTGTTCCTGAATTACAGGAAGTGACATCAGCACACACACACTTCTTTTGTCCGACGACCTTATCCGGAGGAAGTGAAGCTTAGACGAGGCAGCTGCTTCACCGAAGGAAAAAAAAAAAAGAAAAAGGCAAAGAGGGGAAAAAAACTTCACTGGTTTGCAGGAATTTGGACAATTTTGGAAACTGTTTCCAAATTGTCCCGACCTACGAGAGTTCCGGGAAAGGAGACAGAATCCTCGTTACCGGTAAATGGCACTATAATCCATGCAGTCGGTAGTAATTTTTAGTAGATTTGCACGACTCCGCTGCCGCCTCTCCACCCGTCTCCACAGCCGGAAGTCTGTGAGGATGGTCTATTGGTTTTTTTTTTCTCCCCGCTTCAGTTTTTTTATCCTTTGAGTTTTTTTTTTTCTGCTTTGCTTGTTATTTTTTTTCCCAGGCGGGAGGGCTCCACTGACACACTGAGCTGAATGCTAGCTAACTGCACGTTAATTATTACGTCGGGCCTGATTAACTACAAGATACAAGGAGCAGAAATGGAGTCTTTCTGTTGAGCTACGGCTTATTGTAAACATTACGTGCATTTTGATTTTGTGACAATTCTTAAATGTTATTGATATTTGGTGATTTGTTGTTAATTGCTCGCGAGCCTACATATAACGTTAACTGAGAAGTTGAATTTGATGAAGCATACCCCCTAAAATAAGATTTTTTACCGTACATAGGTGCTCAAAACCATGAAATCCGTACAGATCCCTTACAGTTGAAGTCCAGTTAAGAAAGTTCAACATTACATTGCGTCATCGATGTCATTAACAATATAATTGTAAAAACCAAAATATATTTTTTATCGTTTTGAGACATTTGATCTCATAGACCAGCATGTTGTTTTTTCACACCATATTTACGGTCTCTATCCATCGTGTTTCTCGTAACCAGTTAGTTATTAAACCTTTATAATATCTCTTATCAGTTAGCCTACCTCTGTGTATCTCTATTTCAATTCAACCTTTGCCAGTAGGATCCTTCCGGGTTGTGCTTATTCTGTTTGCCAACAGGGTAAAGTGAGTAACTGCCTCAAGTTTAGCCTGCCTTTCATTCATAATACTAGGACCATAAAACTAAAGCAGTCGAATGGAATTAATCATTCATTTTGTTGTAATTTAGGGTATTGTAATATTTGAGGAAATGTTGGTAATAATTCCAGTATCAATGGACATGCTAAGACCTTGAAGTTGATCTGTTTATCACAAGTTTCTGAGACTACCATGCTCTAAAGAGGGGCCCTTTGTCATTCAATATTGGACTTTGAAGGAGAAATTACCCTGATCATACACACAGAAGTCGTTTTCTGTCATTGGAGAGTATCACTTTATATGTGAAATGTCATACAGAAGAAGGACTATCTGATAAATTGGCTCAAATGGTTGCACTCGAGTATCACTTGAGGCTTAAAACTCCAAGTTATAAGATGAAAATAAAAAAATAAAATAATATATCTGAAGAAATTATTATTTGGTATGTTGTATATTAGTGCTACTGGCTGTACTGATGAAATTATTACATTGAGCCTTTGTTTACCCTTTGTGTCTTTGCAGAAATGATGGAGGATTCTCATTTCAATTCAGCATACTTCTGGTCTCCTATTCCCACTGTACCTGGACAGGTAAGTCTGGACAAGAAATCAACAATATTTAGTTTCCTTAAGACTCCTCCCAGGAGTTTTTTTCGCGATTGAGGGAATCAAGTCTGTTAAACCAAGATAAAATTCTTCTTTCTGCTGACAGATTGAGAATGCCATGTTCCTGAACAAAGTGAAAGAGCAACAGGAAAAGAATGCTTCCTTCTCCTCTTCCTCTGCATCCCACTACCAAACAGCTCTCCTCACCATCCCCACTCCTGGGACAAAGACAGATGGAGGAGGGCAGCCTGGTGGTGTGGCGCCCCTCCACGCTCCACACAGCACCCAGAACATGCTGCCTGTTCCCTCCACAGGCATCATGACAGCAGGTGAGTCAGTGTCTGCAAGGAGAAACCTCATGATTTTTCTCAGTATGAAGTGCACTCTTCCAATGCATTTTGATCTCATAGCTAATGATCAGAGTCCAGTTTCAAATTAGAGGAGCACCAAAAGCCGACGCACAGTTAAAATCATATGAATGAAATCCTAAACCAGTATATAACAGAAGTATTTCTTTATTTGATTGTTGAAAACAAATTGAAATTCCTAATATGAGCCCTCCAATCGGCACTTTGGACAGCTGTAGGTTAATATGAACACTCGTGTGTCGTAATCTGTACTGCAACTTCAGGTCTTTTTTTAAATAACAGTGTAGCACTATGAGGTCAGACCTTTAGCGCTATTTCAACATTACCTTGTAACACTGGGGTTCACATGTGTGCTGGGAAATACTTAAAAATGTCTGAATTTTGATTTTCAAAGTTGTAAAAGTGCTTAGATTTTAGATAGAGTGTCTGGATCTGCTTGAAATTTTAAGCGCATTACGTTCACAGTAAACAGCTTTGTGTAAGCTCAGCCGGGTTCCATAGGAAGCGAAGTCAACTAACAGCCATGTGACACGTTTTGTAAAAAGAAACATTTGGGGTTTTTTTTGTTTTTGTCTTTATTTTTAATTTAACACTCCTGTAGAGGATGCTACCATGAAACATAATTTTGGGTGTTTATAACACAATAACAACTGATTTAATGTGTTTGTGAGCAAGTGTGTAAATGTACGCATAAATATTTGATTTAAGACAACTGGAAGGTGCTGCGAAAGCTTGAGAATTGCATAAAAATGTGCTTGAGTATGACTATAGAAAATTTTAAAAACCCTGTAAAACACTAAACAGAACGCAGTCCACAATGATCAGCTTTGAATTTTTGTACCATCTATCCTCACCTTTGTAATGTGGATGATTTCTTTTTTTTATTTCTCTTTGAAATTCTGTCCACGACTCTGGGTGAAGCGGGTTTGGTCATCACAACTCCTCAGGGAACACTTGTCTCTCCCACCTCCTCTCAGTCATTTGTTTCTGGTCATCCAGCAACGACCATGATTGTTTCAGCCCTCCATGCTCAAGGTAAAAACACACAAACTGACACACACATGAATGAACACAACAGAATTTTTCTTTCTCTAAAACTTGTCTTTTATCTGACAAAATCAAAGTCAACATTAAAGCTTCATAAAATGTATCTTCAACGCATCTGCAGCCATAACTACTGCATTATTGAGTATGAAAATGTAAATCACTTTACATAGTCAATGTAACTTTATTACTATTATGTAATGGACTACTGCTGTTGTAGAAGGATATTCTCTCCTCCTGACCAGCTGATTTTGATTGTGTTGTAGACAAAAAAGAAGGGGACGGAGCCTCCCATGTGGTTGTGATGCCAGCACCCTCAAAACGAGGCAGGAAAAAGAAGACAACACTGTCCAGGGTTGGACCTGTGGGTGGACCTGGAAATGAAACACTAATATTGACTCAAGTGACAGGGGGCAGCCAAGTAAGAAAACACAGATGTGGAAAGGTACAAACTGAGATAATTACATGATGATCAAATAACTTAAAGTATAATTTTTACAGGTGGCAACTTTGCAGCATCATGCTGGAGACCTGTATGACCTGTCTAATGAAGATGAAGACCATGGCCCAAAAGACAGCACTAAGACATACAGGTACTGTGTCAAAACAACACCTGCTGTGCATCCCCATTTCTCCTCACTGTAGCTGTGGAATGCAAGCACACCTGTTCTTCTGTGTCCTGTCTAAATCAGCATAGAGATGTTCAGCTTTTATAGATATACTAGGCGCTGCTAGATAAAAGCATTTGACACACACAGACACCTCCTTCAAACACACCTCAATGCATGTTGGCAGAACTTCCTTGTTTTTTAGTGTATTGTTGATTCTTTCTCTAAATGTATTTGAAATGCAAATACATCAGAGCTTCGTACTGTGTCTCTCAACCCTTGCACACACTGGAAATAAAATGCTACCTGGCCTCTACTGTCCTCTTTGTCTTTATAAAGCATGCTCTATGAGCTGTGAACGCTCAAGCACTCTTTTGTCAAACACTTTTAGTTTTTCTAATATTTACATACTTTTCCAGTCAGTTTTCACTGATTTCTGCCTTGACATCTCTCCCTGTGTTTAAATGTCTCTTACATTCGATTTAACCCCTCTTCTCCCCATCTTATTTGATTTATCTAATAATATTCATATCCCCTGTTATTGTAAGTTTTCTATCAAAATCTAAATTCTTTCTGTGGGTCAATACTTCATTCCTCTGTCTTCTCCCAACAACCATCATCTCCATCGTCATTTTTTTTCTTTCCTTTTTATGTCATCTTCTGTTGTGTCCCCTTTTTCCGTGTTTGTATCTCTCTTCTTCCTTCTTGTTCTTCCATCCTGCCCTCCCATTTCTGTGTCTCTCCGCCTGTAGGTGCCGGATGTGTGCGGCGACCTTCCTCAGTAAGTCTGACATGCAGATCCACTCCAAGTCGCACACAGAGGCCAAACCTCACAAGTGTCCTCACTGCGCCAAGTCATTCGCCAACTCCAGCTACCTGGCCCAGCACATCCGCATCCACAGTGGGGCCAAGCCTTACACCTGCTCCTACTGCCAGAAATCTTTCAGGCAGCTCAGTCATTTACAGCAGCACACACGGTACTGCAGACCCCACCTCCCCGTTACCAACCCCCGTACCATATCCCCCTGTCCTGTTAACTTGTCCTGCCACGTGCCTTTTAGCCGCCCAGACTCTTGTCCTCTTTTCCTCCAGGGGAAGAGGTTGGAGAGGTGTGCAGATGCATATTTCACTGCTGTGTAGATGTTGGCTCGCATGCTACCAGATCCATCTAGAAGTGACCTTTTCAAAAATTCAGAATTCATATTAGGCCTTTTTAAAGTTGGGCTCATCCATTAGATTTTCAATAATTTACCCCATAATCGGAATGGTCATTTGAAATGCATGGAGCTGTGTTATATTAATTGATACAATGAGAATATTTGACCTTTTCTTTTTTTTTCTTCTTTTTTTTTTTTACATTATGTGTATGCACACAGCTCTTGCTTCTCTCTGTACTGACTGCATTGCATTTTCATCGTATTTTCCCACTTTGCACTTCTCTTTCGTCCGTGTGTTCTGTCACCTCTCCTGCCAGTGCTTCTTCAAATGCACACATACACATTTAGAGGTACATGTTGAGATGTGGCTTAAAAAGCAGACAAAGGTCCATTGTGATTCTTCATTTAACTGTTTGATTATTTGATATGCTGTGTCTTTTCTTACTATTTCCTTTAAATGGTGATGCACTTAGAATTCTTTTGCTGTCATGCTCTGCTTTCCTGTGCTCTGCATTCACTTTGTGGTCATCCTGTTGCTGTTCTTTTTGGCTGTCATCAAATCACTTTACTCTCATTTCTGGAGGCATGTTGGCTCTGTTGGTCTTAATTGATGCATTTTTTTAATCTTTAGATCATATTTATCACCAGCTTTTATATCTTTTTCTGTTAACACATCAAAATTATTAAGGGACATGCTTAAAGAGTTCAAATAATTTACTTCTTTTGCTTTGCTTTTCTGTGTTTATGTGCCACTTTTAAACATTTACATTCACACATGAAAGTTGAAGAGATGTACATTACAGTTGATAGAGCAGCACAAGACGTGTTTTTTGGCATTTGTTGATGTTTAAAAATATTTCAGAGCTCTAATCTCTTTACGTGTCTGGAATGAAATTCCTGACCAGTTTTGATGAACTTAGGCAGTTGCTTTGAAATATGTGTCAAGCACAGTGTCATATCATGTCTTTTGTCTCAATCTACCTTTGTAATCAATTTTTTACTTTCTCTTTCACTCTCCTGTCTGCTCCCATCAGGAACCACACAGAGTCAAAGCCTCACAAATGTCCCCATTGTACCAAGTCGTTTGCCAACTCTAGCTACCTGGCCCAACATGTCCGCATCCACACCGGAGTGAAACCCTACACCTGCTCGTACTGCCAAAAGAGCTTCAGACAGCTCAGTCACCTTCAGCAGCACAACAGGTAAGTGAGTCACTGGTCTTGGGTTTCTCATCCGCCTCAGTGTGTTGCTGCGGTCAGGTTAGATCACCATGAAAGTAACAGGAGTATGTACAAGTATGCGTTTGTCTTTTGTTTTGTTTTTTATTTAGGATTCACACCGGGGATCGGCCATACAAGTGTATCCACCCAGGCTGTGAGAAATCTTTCACACAACTGTCTAATTTACAGGTTTGAAAAAAATTTTGTTTTTCCTTTTATGAGGTGGATGCTTATATTGTGTTTGTCAGAACATTTCAAACTTTCTTTTTTCAATCACCATTTTTTTCCCCAGTCCCATCGGCGTCAGCATAACAAGGACAAGCCCTACAAGTGTACCAACTGCAATAAAGGTTACATAGATGCAGCAAGTCTGGAGGTGCACATGTCCACACACACAGTCAAACACGCGAGGATCTACTCATGTGGTCTCTGCAACCGCACTTATACTTCAGTAAGACAAATGTCCATTTCTGAAGAGCAATTCTACATGAAACACTATGAATCGCCTCTCTGGCATCAGACAACTGGCAGCTACTTTACACCGTGTAGTCATGTGTCCAATGTTTCCCCTCTACCTATCCTCCCCTCATCTCAGGAGACATATCTGGTGAAACACATGGAGAAACACAGCCCAGACCAGTTGACTGCACCAGCAGTCGTGGGAGCACAGCCGGCACAACAGAACCAGAACCGAAGCCAGGGCCAGGCTGGAGCTCAGAGCCAGGCAGAGAGCGCAGATGGAGGATCGAGCCGACCTGGGGGAGCTGGGAGCGGAGGAGCGGGTGGAGGCCAGCAGGGACAGAGCCAAAGCAATTACCCCCAGACAGAAACCATCTCCTGTCCGTTTGACCTGCACCAGTATAAGACAGTGTCTGCTGGTGACATCCAGTACAAACCAGTCAGTGTAGCGGACATTACTTCCCACAAGGACCTCTGTCTTACTGTGTCAGCATCCACCATTCAAGTGGAGCATCTCAACTCTTAGGGGTTGTAAAAGGAGGGACTTTAGGTGGTGGCGGAGTTAAAATTTAAAGCAATACTAGGATGATACATGGACTTTGGAACAAACAATTGACTGTGCCTGACAGATAATTTGAGGCCGACAGGACAAATGATATGGTGGCGCTGGATACTGAGGGCTATGATTTGTTTTATTTTTTTAGTTTGTCTTTTCTCTTTCTGCCTTGTTTGATTTGTTTTCTTTTTGCTTAGCTGTCCTGTCTGAGTAGAAAGTGCATGTAAAGGCTGCAATAAAATATGTTTCAGTCCATCACAGTGATGGTTTTATGATAGGGAAGAGAATCAGAAGAGAAAGTGCTTCTCTTTATGGTTGTTTTATCTCATCCTGCTCTTCCCTGCAAATACAGCTTCGGCCATAGCAATATATGGCCTGTCTTTGATGAAATTGGTAGTTGACTGTGAAGGTAAATTTTTATACTTTCATACAGAGACTTTCTGTTTTTATGTCAGTGTTAATACCTCTACTATGAAAAAAAATTGTAAAATACATGTTCACAATTAATTCTTTTTAACCTTTAAAGGGACAGAGGTTATTTCCATTTCAGGAAGGAAAAAATATCAATCAAGTATATATATATATATAATTATATATACTACCAGTTTATAAAGTATGGTTGTTTGTTTAAAGGATGTGGTAATCCATATAACCTACTTCGACCCATTTGCAGGCTTTCACATGACCATCAGGGAAGTGATGAGCCAGTTCACGCCTTATGTAATCCTGTTGTACTGCTTTGGTGTCTGTGTCCTAAAAGTAATGTTATTCAAATGTGTTCTTGCTATTATACTTCCACGATGAGAATTTTTTTATAATACTTCTTTATAGACATGATGACACATATAAAATTTGTGTTTTTTTCATTTGGCTTCTAAATCAATAAACCCCCTGAAATGTTTCCCATTGATGTTTTTTCAGTTTCAGTCCAACATGAGATTTATCGTTTTATTTTATGCCAAGTGTCTAAATGAAGAGGCTTTAAACCAAGGCTCAAAATGTTAATCTTCTGATTATCAAAATCATTGAATTGTTTGTGTGTAAGATTTGTCAAAATAGTGAAAATGCCTATCAAGGTTTCCAAAAGCTGAAGTTGAAAACCCAAATGTGCCCAATTACCAAGATATTTAAGGTAAATAACAAAGAAACAGGATGGCACACTCTCTTGTAAGTACCACTATGCTGCTTGTGTTATGCATAATGTTTTTAATGACACTTGTGCTGCTGTACTGCCAGGTGTATGTATCAGTATAAGCATGTCTGCTCTGTTGGAATGTGCAAATTTGTTAGGTGTTTACAAAAGTGGACTATACCATTAAAGAGGAAGGGGTTTACTGTCAGTTAAGTCATAATTCTCTTGGTGCACGTGTATAGTGATGTTGGGAGTAATTTTATTTATTAGTATCTTAGCTCACTCTCACCAACCTATTTCAATTAAAGCCAAAAAGATCTTGACCCGGGCAGTTTGCGATCACCGACATGTGGTGTCGTCCACCATTCTCTGCAGTCTGCAGTGGATATGGCGTCACTAAAAAGTGTAGGAGTCGAGAAACTTCACCCATGTAAATACCGTCAATAAGAAAGCTGTGTTTAAGCTGTAGGTAGCACCGTTTATAGCTATAAATATCAAACAGCTCAATTTTAAGTATGCCCAGGAAAAAGCCATTCAGTAACAAACAGAAGAAGAAACAGCTACAAGTCAAACGGGAGAGAAAGAGAGGTAACTATAATTGCGGTTAGCTTTACCATGCTAGCGTTAGCTTGGAGTTAGCTAACGGTTCGTGCTTACCAGCAAAGATGGAATGAAAATAATGAGAGTAATCTGCAGACACATCGCAGTTGTCTGTCTGTGTAGTGTTGGCTATGCTAGATTTGTAAGGACCGCGGGATTGTTTACTTCATAAATAAAACTGTTAGCTAGCTGTTTCAACAAGCAGTATGATATAACGTTAACTTGCCCTCGAACTTGAGTATAAATAGTAGCCAGCTACTATTCAATAAAACAGAACAGGTATGCTTATGTCTTACAGGAGCGTTACAGATTTTATTCATTTGAGGGTTGTTTTTTTTTTTTTAGCCTTTGCAATACAAGATTGAGTGCTAAAAGGTAGAGGCCGTGAGGTAGAGTACGCTCACCTACAGATTAATTTCATAACAGCTTAACAGCACTTAAACAATGATGACATTTTGACCCACAGATTTATATGTGCTTGAAATAACGTCAAAATTGTGTCTAGTGTTGTTGCACAGGTCACAGCTACCAGACATAATTTCATTCCAAAACGTGTTTGTCCCACTGTTTAAGTTACCTCTTCCCACCAGTGTTAGAAAAGTTGTTAAAGTTCTCAGTAATTGTACTCTATATTCCAAGATATTTTTTTTTCCATAAGTCCTCTTCTGTAGTTTAGTTAGTATTTATATGTGAAAAAAGTAGATCTTGGTACTGGCTTCAAGAAAGCCTATAGATTCATACTTGTCTTATTCTGTTTGACCGTGATCTCTGACCTTTGGCCCTGACCTCCAGGTGACACAGGCTCTGGACCAAGCAGCCGCAATGCCAGTGTGGAGCGAGGAGGGGAGCGACAATCAGACACCTCAGACAGTGAGACCACTGACATTAGGAGAATAAATCAGCAACCCTTCAACAGAGAAGGTAGATTTGACCCAAACAGGTGAGTTGTCAAACCATCAATAATTTCACTCTAATTAAAAAATAAAACTGCAAGTTATTCATTCTGCTGAAATTAATATCTATTTTTAACAAAGTTTCTGTTATTTGATATTGGGGAATCCCTTACATGCATTGTTTGGAGCAGTAGTAGGTTGCTTGAATTAGCTAAAAGTGGCTACTTAATCATAATTAACTGGAGCAGTATGTCAGTATACTAACAAGGCTCTAAGTAAATTTATGGCCTATATCTTGACTGCTTTTGTTTGACCATAGAAAACATCTGCAGTTTGTTTTAAATATTCATCTAACATTGACCTAACATCTATATCTTTGGTGTGAGATGTAAAGGAAAATCTAGAAAAGGTAACTGGATTTTCCTAAAGTTATTTCAAATAATCAGCGTTTCAGATACAGCTATCCATTGCTTAGCAAATATTTATTGTGCTATAGTCTTATTGACGCCTCCTTGCCCTCCTCTGCTTTAGGTTCAGACTGCACTTTGAGAAGGAGAGTAAAGAGGATGTGGAAAAGAGAAAGAAGTTGGCCAGGGAGAAGGTGCTGCAGCCTGTTTCAGATAAAGAACTTGAGATTAACATCAATGACATCTACCCCTCAGAGAAAGGTCTGGCTGTTTTTTAATGCTCTCCACATGATCGTCTCAAAATAAGCCTTACAGATGAGTAGAGTGGGTTAATAGAGTGGGTCACTGCTTGACACACTGAAACTTGATTATTCACTGCCAGGTCTTGGTTTCCCCCGACGGCCGTCCTGGAATTATGAGATGACACGAGAGAACCTGTTGAGGAAAGAGGAGAAGTCGTATAGAGACTACCTGGATGACCTGCACTCCAGAAACCCACCTGGCTCTCTCAGCCACTTTGAGCACAATCTTGAGGTGAGTTACGTAATTTATACACTCTTAAGGGCTTTCAGCCATCAAAATTTCATTGGCAGAGCAGAATCTCATTTTCTTTTATTTTGAAGTAGCATAATACCAACTAGAATTGGAATTTGTTGCTTTTTTTACAGCAACATCCATTTTTAGGCATTGTGGTCCACCACAAGCTTATTTTTTTTCTGATATGGAGCTTTAGGTGATTGTCATTTCACCGTCTAACAAAGCCCTCCATCACTCCCTTGTACTCATATCATATTTAGATCATCAATGAACATTGCTGGACTTTTTCGCATGGATAGAAACATGACTGTTACTACGGTATGTGTAATGTGCCATTCTAGATAATCTGCCAATCTTTTTCCTGATAAAGAATAAAAATTCACTCCATTCTTTGTACAAATCACCCAGCAAGTAAATCAATGCAGGTATTATTTGTTTTCCTCAGCTGATATTAGTTGGGTTTATCATGCAGCCATAGTATCACATTTGTTTCAAGAGGACCAGGTTTTAAATGCTGAGACTCCCAACTCATTGTCTGGGTAAAATGAGTATTCATGAATTCTAACGAACCTTTTTAAAACAGATAGCAGCTTGAGGTAGTTCCGTTTGGTAATGATTGCCATTATGTACAATGAACTGAGCGTGTCACTTTGGTACAGTTTTGTCACACAGAAATTTATATTAATTTTATAAAATACTTGTGTATTGCCTGGTATTTTTCATTGGGAAAAAAGTAATGTTGAATCATAGATGCAGTGATATTGCTCTCCTTGGCTCATGCTGTGAAAATGGTAACACTATTTCTCAAAATCAAATCCCTGGAGATCTTTTAAATCAAGCGTGGGCTAAGCTCAGGAGGCACATCACAGCAGAAGCAGGCATTGAGCAGCTGGTGGTGTGATAAGTGACTCTTAGTAATCTTGAAATGATGACTTTTTAAGTGGGGCTGAGGATAAAAGGAATGGAAATATCACACATATATGAATACACTGTTTGTTTGAACATGTTGTTATGCCTGTTGAACCGGATATTATTACTGTAGTATTAATATGGAACATTATGTCAAGCAGAGTTATAAAAATATTAGCTTAAAGCATTTGTTAAAAATCCTTAAATCCTCATTTTACCATTGCTTTCTATTATGCTGAATAAAAGCTGAAAAGTTGCTTCAGAGACATTGTTTTGCTTGCAATATTCAACCTAGACTTACTTCTGGCTAGTGCTTTGTGACATGGCCAAATCTCTCTATCTGGCTTAGCTAATGAATAAATAGTTAATTTAAAATGACCACAAGCCTATTCCCTATTAAATTTTGAAATAAATAAAAAGTACATTCTGTTTCAAGTTCACTTACCTCTGTTTTCCTTTTGTGTTGCCTATATTCAACTTGCCCTCATACATCTGTGCTGTGTGAAAGAACACAAAAAGAGTGTGACTTGCAACAGAATGAAATAAATGCTAGACCATATTATGAAACAACAGCTGTTTTTCCGTTGTCACAGTAAATATATCATCATATTGTGAAGCCCTTCTTTGATTTTTTTTTTTTTATTTAGACATGGAGGCAGCTTTGGAGAGTGTTGGAGATGTCAGATGTCATCTTGCTTATCGTGGACATCAGGCACCCGGTAGGTGATCTTGTAAGCCAAAGCCTGCAGAGTGAACTAGACCACCAGATGGAGACATAGTCAGTATTCATCTAAATGTCTGACTTGGTGTTTACTTACCTGAAATACTTAAAAAAAAATTTGGTTTGGCAATATGCACAGCTGAAATTGATGGCCACATTAAAAGTGATGACGGGTATAGTGCTGTATATTAGAAGAGTCAAGATAAAAAATATATAAAGGAAAACTGACGAGACAAAGAAAATAGAGAAAAGTTTACAACTTTATAGATTTACTTCAGATATGTACAGATTTTTAAAATTATTTCTGGCATTTAGAAACGTTTTGAGTTTCATGAGCATTTTTCATTAGTAAAAGGAAAATCTTATCTGTCTGATTGTTTTGCAGTGACTTAATTGTTCATATTCTGTGTTGAGAGATACATTTGACCCTCAAATAAGTAATTTAATTTAGCCGAGTTTCTCAGTTTTTCACTTTGACTTTTTGTTTTCCCTCACAATTATTTAATTAAATCTTACCGTGATTGTTCTAGTTTTGTTGATTAAAAGGTTGCATGTCACGTTCTGCTGTTTTCAAGATGTGTCAGTGTCGTGTGATTCCAAGTTAAAATTAAACCCAGTTCTTTGGTTCTAATATAAGACATCAGCTCTTGACATACTTATTCTAAGTTTTAACAAGCCAGATGTACTTTATGTGAAGAGACTTTCTATCCTCCATTTAGAGTTTCCAATTATATTAAAAAGTTAAAAAAGGCACAGCTCATTTTGTTTCTGGTAATAAGGATATGCGCTAGTGGTTTTACTTCTTTAATGTGCCATTATTACAACTGAACAAGGAGTATCCTCATGTAAACCCATCCAGGTGCTGCAGTTCCCTCCAGCCCTGTACCACTACATTACAGGAGAGCTTCAGAAGCAGGTGGTCCTGGTGTTGAACAAAGTAGACCTGTGTCCTCCCCCGCTGGTGATTGCTTGGAAACACTACATGACCTCCCAGTTCCCCCACCTGCAAATAGTTTGCTTCACCTCCCACCCTGGACAGCCCTACAGCACAGGTGAGGATGGGGCGAGTAGTGTGAGAGTAGGAGGTAGGGTAAAGCCGTGGGTCAGGAACAGGACTTAGTGACACACATAACATATGATTTTTAAATTTGAATAAACGTGCCACTTGTTGAATTTATTTATGGTGAATTTAATATCATCAGAATATCCTGATGAGCTCTCGTTGCAGTAGGAATAGTTATCTCTCTCTCTCTCTCTCTCTCTCTCTGTCTGTCTGTCTGTCTGTCTCTTGGTTTATAGTGCTCCAGAAGAAGAGGATGAGGAGGGCTGCTGACTGGAGTCATGCTGGAGGTCCCATAGAAATCCTGAAAGCCTGTCAGGAGATCACAGCAGGGAGAGGTGAGCATCTTTCTACTTACACAATCCTGCACACTCATCATGAAGCCGTCAACATTGATGTCTTAATCACTTGACTAATTTGTGAACCTGACTTCTAATAAATGCACATTTGTGTTTATCCTAATGAGTTTTACCTGCTGTTTTCACAGTTGACTTATCCACCTGGGAGCAGAAGATTCAGAGAGATGCCATTGCTGAGCGACTGGATGGGGAGCGAACAGATGAAGGCGCAGAGTCAGTGCTGATGGAGCAGCAAAGTGACAGCGCCATGGAGATGAGCAGCCCAACCCAGGAGCTCTACAAAGATGGGGTTCTCACGCTCGGCTGCATAGGTATTCATCTGATTTCTTTCACTGGGAAATGTTACTATGTAACCGCAGTCAGTGGAAGTTCCTTAGAATTATACCTTAATAAAATCTTGAAAGAAAACAGGGAAGTTTCTAAGTAACGTCACACCTGAGAGTTCTCATTATTTTTTCAAGACTCATCAGGTTTTTTTGTTTTGCCTCGTTTTACTTTAATGTCTTTGATCTCACAAAGATAATTAGTTCTTTAAGCATCTTACTCTCCATCTGCTGGTCAAAAGATTTATAAGCTTCTCTGGGGATTTGAAAATATTTCATTTTAATGTGATTAGGAAAGAAGACAAGATCCACCCTATCCCTTATCCCTGTTGAAAATTATTCCTCTTCTGCTAATCCGCTGTAAATTTCCATATAAAGTAAACATGCTCTGTCCCCAAGTTTATAACATAGTGAAGTAAAAAGAGTTTAGTGTCTAAACTAATAAACAGGGTCCTGAACCGTATCATTGTTTCAGGCTACCACCACCAAACCAAATAAAAAACATTTTTTATAGGTGTTTAAGATTTAATTGTGTCCTTTTTCCCCCTCAGGCTTTCCGAATGTTGGTAAGTCATCTGTTATAAACAGCTTGGTTGGGAGAAAAGTGGTGAGCGTGTCTCGAACCCCAGGCCACACCAAATACTTCCAGACATACTACCTCACCCAGACGGTCAAACTCTGCGACTGCCCTGGACTGGTTTTTCCCTCACGCGTTGATAAACAGTTACAGGTACAAACTTACTTTTGTGCACTTGAGAGCAGACTTTATACTTAATTGCCTGTTTGGACTCAATGGAAACTTTGTTGTGTTGAACAGTGCACACCTCTGGGAAAATAGAGTATTGATTTTATACATTCCTACTTGATGCCTTTCACTCCAGGGTTGTTTGTGTGATGGCTGCTTACTTTTTCAGACGGTGTTTGGATGCTATCTCACCATCTTTAAAAAAGGAGTTTTCGACCTCTCTTAGATTTATTATATTGATCTTTTTCTTCCTCTTGTCTTTTATCTTTGCATTTGTTTTATTTTGTCTAGATTCTGGCAGGCATCTACCCGGTGTCTCAGCTGCAGGAGCCCTACAGTTCAGTTGGTTATCTGTGCGAGAGGACATCGTTCCTCTCTGTACTGAAGCTCAAACATCCCAGTTTGCTGGAGAACGACCCCCAGCAAGGAAACCAGGGGTCTGAAGAACTTAGCTGGACTGCCTGGGATGTGTGTGAGGGTAAGCCAATACTCACTGACATAGACTATCTAATCTGTCGTATCTTTTAAGAATTTTTCAATCATATGTCCACAGCCACTCACCTACTTCACCACTTTGTCGGTACACCAAAAGGAGAGCTTGGTGTTAGGTGTTTCAGGACTTTGTATAAATAAGAGAGAATATTAACAGACTTTTCCTTTTATTATGACTAATACTGTGATGGGTCATATTGTCACTAGCATCTGTCATTAAGAATTCTCCCTCTCTTTCTGTTTCTTTCTGTAATCTTCAGCCTGGGCAGAGAGGAGAGGCTATAAGACAGCAAAAGCAGCCCGCAACGATGTTTACCGTGCAGCTAACAGTCTCCTGAGGTTGGCAATCGATGGGAGATTGTGCCTCTGCCTAAGACCACCTAGCTACAGCTGCCTGAGAGGTAAATGAAGCTCTTCCATGACTCATCATTTCAGTTTCGAGTGTATTTGGAAAGTTAAAATCAGGAGGAAATTTATTTTGGGGATCATATCCGGTCTACAGAGCACTGGGAAAATCATCCAGACTTGCCGGAGATCATGGCTCTTCAAGGAAGGACGACAGAGGAGGAAGGAACAGGAGAGAGGGATGATGATGAGGATGGAGAGTCCAGCACCGAGCCAGAGGAAGAGAGAGACCGGGATGCAGACGATGACGAGGATGGAGATGATGAAGATGAGGGGTTCCGGCGCCCAAGACAGAAGGACGATAAGCCATCTGGCTTCACAGTCAACATGTACAATGTCCTTCGGGAGAATGAGTGCGAGTGATAATGGAGGGAAAGGCGAGCAGGAAGGTCTTTCTCTTACCTGTCTTCTCCCTGTTTACCCCAGTGCACTTTTCATTCCTTTTTTTTCCCTGAATCTGCATTCCTTCCTTCCTCCTTTTTTTCTTGCGCCTCTACTCCTCATATTATTCATTATATGGCCTCTTCTAATTCAATGACCTTGTTTCCTTCTCCATTAAATACACAGAGCATATTCATTTATTCCATGCTCTGCCTCTGCTCTGCTTCCTCATCCATGAAGCTTATTCTTTAGTGTTGCTTCTACGAATGGGTTTGGTTTGGTTTGATTTAATCTTTCTTTCTTACTTTCTTTCTTTTTTTTTCTTTTTTTTTTTTGCATGTAGTTCTCAGAAATAAATGAACAAAGTTACTTCCCTCAGCCTGGAATAATCAGCTAACTGGTTTTCAATTTCATAGTGACTTCACAGCTGAGATGCCAAAGTTCAGGAATGGATGATAAAACAAATCAGAAGCACTGTCAATATGATGTCATTCACTGAAGCAGCCGTTTGGCTCTCAGAGCAACTGGAGATTTAAGAACATGATATTAATGTTTCTTATAGTTCATTGTTTGTCACAACTTTAATTAAGGGGTGTGGGGTGGAATACAGGGGCTTGTTAGACAGATGTGGAGTGGAATAAACAAACATTAACTCACAGTTTTGCTGTTATCAGTATTGCAGCTCTGTTAGAGGCTTGTTTATGTGAACTGGGTTTTGATTTAGTTTATGCTGTATCTGAGACTGAAATTTTATTTGGTGTGGTTCTTTACAGTCTGCAGGAAGGTAAAACAAGTTTGGGGTGGGCAGGCTGGGCAGTTGAATCCTATTTGCTGGAAAAGGCTGTTTCTGAAATTTAACCTGTAGTGTTTTAACTACCACAAAAATGATCCTTTGATCCTAATGGAGATCTACTGTACTTAATGCAGGGTTTTGACAAAACTTCTTCAGCAAGTTTATATGGTAATAGAAGTACAGTAGAACAGTGAGCCAACAGAGACAGCTTAGAATCAGTTAGAGGAATAGTTCAACATTTTTGGAAAGTGCAATTATCCAATTACTTCTCGTGAGTTGGATGAGAAGATGAATGCCACTCTTGTGTCTGTGGTGAAAGTGAAATTGGAGAGTAGCTCCGCTTAGCACAAAGAGTGGAAACAGAAAGAAACAACCCAGCCTGTCTGTACGGAGGCAACAAAAACAGAGATCACTAATTAGAACAATAAATTTTGTTTGTTTATTTAAGCCATAAAATAAGCAAACAAACAATTTTACAGGCCCAACTATTTCTTTGCCAGCTGCATTTACTGCCCAGGCTGTCTGTAATTTTACACTTTGGGTTTTTTGTGGATCAAACAAGCCAGATATAATGTGTTAGCGAGTTTTAAAAGAGCTGGTAAGCAGAAATTGTTACTCTCCCACAGAACCAGACTTGCTGTATTTCCCTGTTTCTAATCTTTGTGCTAACCTAAACTATGCTAAGCTGTTTTCATTTTTATGGTACATGAGATTGGTGTTGCATTTATCAAGTGTTGAACTATTCCTGTAACCTGACAGAAAGAGAGGCTGGCCATTTGGCTTCAACGTGTCCATCATTATAAATAACATAGCACACTCCATATATGCTCTGTTGTTGGTTTACTATGACTTCAACAAAGCGCTAAAAAATCAAGGTCAGGTCTCAAAATGCTGTTAAGACACCTGCTGAAGACAACTCAGTGTTCCTCACCGCTGTATTTCCTGTTGGAGTTTTACTAATGGCCATTTTGGCTGGTTTACTGGCCTCCCTCTCTCTTTCTCTGTGACATGTGATGGCCTCGCTCTAGTCATGAGTGCTGCATTATTGTGTGCTGTCGTCTTACCTCATTCATGTGTTCACTGAGGAAACTCTTCAGCACAGTGCTGTGTTACTGTGTAATACATCACACTGCAGCCCCATGCAGTCGTTTCTACCATTGGTACCGTGTGAAGCAGTTATTCAACACTACCATGCTGTTAGACACACAACAGACTTCTAGTTGTGTTCATGTGGATTTTCTTGTGTTTTTTTGAAAATATTCAAACTGACAGTGTCTGGAGAGTGTAGTGTGAAGGCTTGAGGCGTGTTTGGGCTATTTGCTGCATTCCTCATTTCATTCCTAGTATGCCTAATGATAACTGGACTGCTTATTGCAATAAAATAAAATAATATTATAAACCCTGTAGCTGTCTTGTTTTTATTTTATTCCTACTCATCTCTAAGACATCACTTGTAATCTGTGGTAGGTAGGCTTTGTGGATAATTGAATATAATATCAGGGAAATATATTTCAACAACAAACCTTTGTGATCCCTTGTTTTTTTTAAAAAACAAAACAAACCATGCCAGCTCTCAGTTGTCTCAAATGCACATAATAAAGCAGAGCAGGTGATGTGACTTTTAAATGTTTTGTCAAAACTATAAGGGGGAATTGTGATTAAAATGTACTCTTGGGAAATGTTTGGATGAGCTTTGTCTTACTAATTACATTGTATTCTGCCTAAATACCAAATAGATTACACGAAAAGATACGTTTATTCTCCTGGAGATGGTGGTGCTTAATGGTTAAAGTTGCTTTGTAATAAATCAGGTGACTTTCTTTTACCTGAGAGACATAATTACTTTGATGAGTTTTACTGATAATAATGATAATCAGCTGCACCATACTCGAACTAATTAAAGTCTTCCTGAGCTACTCAATAGGTGAATTTCCAGATGGGGGGCATTTGAAGCAGAAAGCATGAAATGAAGTAAAATGTACCCAACCACAAAATCATTGAGGAAGTCTTCAAGTTATTAGCATGCTTGAGCTTTCATGGTGTAATTATTTGAAAATGAGGCTGTTTACTTGCATGTGCAACAAATGTACTAAATATTTGTGCATATGAAGACACTGCACTATTAACGCTGTGAAACCCAGGTGCTTTTTTGCCCTATGCATTATGGGATAGACTCCAACCTAACCATTACTTATAAGGTAATGAAACTGGATGAATGCACAGTACAGTGTTGAAGTCTCGTTTTTATAGTGCTGTGGTCAATAATAGTAAAGTAAATGAAATATTCAAACAACCCTGTTTTATTATAAGCATCGCTTGAAACAGCATGTGGTTTATTTACTCTCCTAAGAGGCGTCTGATCCCCCCCAAGAGTAAACAGAATCAGTCTCTTGGAAAGATGCTGTAGTGATGTTGTGAGCTAGATTTCATTATAAAGGTGCTTGTTTATGAAAGTGCTTCCTGTTTCATTTTAAAGCCACTATATGTCTTATAAGAGTGCATCTAATAAAACGGGATATTCATGGGAGGAAGAGTGTGGCTCTAACCATAAAAAATAACCCCATGCATTGTCCACTGCGCCACTGCTTTTATTAACTGTGGAGCATATGGAAAAAATCATCACCTTTCCAAAGTTTATAATAAAATTATTTCTATGGGTCATGTGTGGAAAATTTGAGACATATCCTAAACATATATGTCTTATCGAGTGCTGTATTTCACCATCATTATGTGAAGACTGTGCTGACAGTGTTTGTCAAATAATTCACACTCTTGATGAAAAAGTAAATCTAGCTGCAGCTGTGATCTCATCGTGTTTATCGTGACCCGCTGGGCCGCGTTCATGGGCGAGCTGAAACAGCATGATGATGATGAACACCACTGAGGACTGCCATAATCACTATTTACTGGATGGAAGTGGGTGGAAATCCCCTCATCTTGCATGATTTGGATTCTGTGCCAACTTGTATGGTGAGATGTTATTTGCTGGATTGATAAACTCACGGGGAGGGGGGACGAGAGGAATCATCTGGAATTGTTTCTGTTTCAGAGTTGGAGCCTAGAGCCTCTTTATTTTCTCCAGATTCGGCGCTAACTGTGTTGTGACCCTCAAACCTGTATGGCAGTAATTACAGCCAGACAAAGGTCCCCAGTTACTGACCCATAAATTTCCAAACTGTTAAATTCTGCTGTGTTAAAAGTCTTTGCTGCCAGCATCGGCCACATCTATAATGCCCATGTGGTCTGAATTTAAGCTATTTTTTTCTTTTCGGAAAGCTTTCTCATGACGCAGTCAAGTTGTTGTGGGGACTCTGTTGGCCTTTTCCTCCCCCCTGTCTGTTATTTGCCTCATTCTTGCTCCCATTGTGACCCTTGCCCTGCTAACATGTGGGTGAGACCGGGGAGTAATGAATTGGTTTCATATGAGAGCTAGAGCATAAGCAGACCAAAGAAATTCATTAGTCTGGTTTTATACACTCCCTTGGGCGCTGCACACACACACACACACGCTCACACGCACACACACACAGGTGAGATAGAGGGTGAGTGGGAAGCTGTAAAAGCATTTCAGGGTGAGAGGGAACAGCAATGGCCACAAGTGAATGTTTAAGTGTTTAATTTAAAGACAAAAACTAAAATAAAATGTCCCAGTTGACTTCACAGAAACGGCCAAACTGTAATAAGTCTCATTATAGTAAATTATAGTTCTATATCTTAGCTGGCAGGTACACCTCTGCGGTCACTAGAGGGCTATCAAAGCCAATATTAGTGTGAGTCTGTGCTGCAGTTAACAGTCAGGTGCACCGAGCTTATTGTGCACAGGCTTCTCATTTGTGGTGTTAATAGTGTGTAAGGGCAGTATTGTGTTACACAGTATAACAACCATTTTCAGTTTCATCATCTTTAGAAAAGCTGGGTCACAAAGTCTTATTAGTGTCAATGAGGGAAGTGATCTATTACTATTACTCCAGTGAATGTAAGTTGCTAATTCATTCAATATGAAACAGACACATTTACAAGTAAAAGTCCTGCACAGTGAGTTTTGCTGTGAAGTAAAAGTAAAGAAGTGTTATATGTTAAATGTACTTTAAGTATTTAAGTAAAAAAAAAAGGTTTTGCAATAAAATATCTCCTGTGACTGATATGCTGTCAAACATGACATGATTACATTGTTAATGTACAAAAGTAAAGGCAGTGTTTTACTGTTGCATGTGTTTCTGGTTGCTTTCAGACACTTTCCCTTCTCCATGCTCCTTTGAGGTATGTGAGGTTGCCAAATATCCCTTATTCTGCTGTTAGCAGAGTCACATACTTTTCACTCGTACAGAGACCACACACACACACACACACACACACACACACACACACACACACACACACACACACACACACACACACACAC
>JAQMCX010000057.1:3515497-3572527 GCA_029814765.1 Acanthurus leucopareius | reverse complement strand
CACACACACACACACACACACACACACACACACACACACACACACACACACACACACACACACACACACACTCTGATTTACAGCTTGGGCAGTTGTCCCTCCAGTCTGCGACCGGTGCTCCAGCAGCGCTGTGGGGGGTGGCGAGGCCTCGGCTCTGGAGATTAGATGTCCTTCTTAGCATCTTCTGATGTTTGTTTTGACTACCATTACCTACAATAGTTTAAACTGACTAGGTACATAACTTAGACAATTACAGTTTGGAGATAGTTACCTTACATTATATGCAAGAATTGTTAATATTTAATTCTTTGAAGTTGCTAGTTCGGACTAAGATCTCTCAAGTTTTACTTGCATAGAAGTATATTGTTGTATTGGTACTTTTACTTAATTTGAGTAAAAATACAATTGCAGTTTGAGTACTTCTTCTATTCAGGGAGTCAGGTTTTTTGAAATATGAGAAGTTGAATGAAGCTTTTTTGTAGGAAAGTGGATTAAAAAGACCATAAAATCAGGTTTGTGCATCAAAGCAGAAATCTGATTTTAAGGTTCCTTCAGGTTGAATTGTTCTTCGTGTGTAGACAGCAAAAATAGATTGATCCATCCTGGATGGTACAAACACATCATTGTCACAGAGGAACTCATCCAGGTAAACACCACACCCGTATATTATGAGAATGGCTCTGAAAATGGTTCATGATGAAAAACACCCGACCTCTATCGCTTCTTTTGTTCAGGTGATCAGTGCCGAGCAAACTGTCCCAGCAGTGTGTCGTCGCGAGGTAAACTCAAAAACAATATTTACCACAGCGTGCATTCAACACGCTGTGTACAGAGCAGCTTTCCCATATTCCTCCTGCAGAGGGTCACAATATGGCAGCTGGGATTTGTTTGTTCAGAGGACTTGTAGCTTGAGTGTGGAAAAGGTCTGTTCTCTGTTTGACATGGAGCCCTCAGAAACACAAAGCACTGCCAATGCAAAGTCACAGGAATTCACTATAGGGTGGTTCGGTTTTGATGTGGTGGTTCAGCTTTAATGTAAATAATTGGGCCTTTATGTGATTCAAATATAACATTTATGCGTGTGCGTGTTGTCATAAATATATGCATATGTTTCTGTGCTTTTGTGTGCTTCTCTGCCCGGTGGTGCATGAATGAGACCTCTTTAGTCGCTGCCTCGTGTGTGTTTGTCTGTGTCCCTGTTTGTGAGTTGGAGCCCATGTGTCAATAGGTATTTTTAGCACCACCTCTCACTGCAATGCAATGGCACTCATTTGCACCCCTTCTGAATTGCCCCCCTCCCCACCGCCCTCCTCACTCTCCTCGCCACCCACCCCGTCCTAAGCGCCTTCCAATCCGACACAACATTCACTCTCACTGGAAGGAGGCAGCAACAGCCTGCTGGAAAGTTTCACAAAAGGAAAGGATTTCAGATCCATTAGACGGGAAGCAGATCAGACTTGGGTTAACATGGCGACAAAGTCCACAGACAAGGCATTTGAAACTGCTCCAGCACATTAGCTGTTTTGTTTCTCCAATGAGCTTTGAACAATTTGAATATTAATTAAAATAATTAAAGGATAGCTATAATTATATGCCGTTGCGCAAACAGACCCGCCTGAGAACATGACATGGCTGTTTGAGGCAGGGATGAGCCGAGTTAAACTACTGTTTGAGCAAAAGACCAGGGGGTGTGGAGGGGCCAAACATGTAATTGGTAAAGACAGTTGGGTGGAGGGCCAAACAAAGAAGATCAGAACACATCCGATGGTGGTTACACTGAACAATTCCCAAAGCTCTATTGTTAGCAACATGGAGAGATTGGAGAAGAAAGGGATGCCATTCATTCAACTGCTGGGTTAGACAGGTGAGGAGAGGTGGGAGGGAAGGGGTGAGGAAAAAGGGAAGTAAAATCCTAGAGGGGCTGGAGTGACAGTTTGAACAGAAGGCGACAGTTGTAGAGGAGCCTCCCAAATGCCAAAGCAGAGGCTGAAGTCCTCCATGCTGTTAGATGTCTGTGTATGTGTGTGTGTGTGTGTGTGTGTGTGTGTGTACAAATGAATAGCAGGGGGATTTCTGAGGAGAGGGAGGGGGGGAACCTGACACCAAAAAGGAGTCTGCATCCCCCCCATACACACACACACACACACACTTCTCCACCTCCAGCCATGAGGAAGAAGAGGCACAAGTGCGTTGCTACAGCTGAGAGGGTCTCCAGGGACTGTGGACTGTGTGAGGGGTCATCTGGAACACCATCACCACCACCACCACCACCAAAACCACCAACACCTGACAATCTCATCTCCCCTCAGCCTCCCTCCCACCTCACCCTCTCCCTAGACATTCCCCTGAGAACCCTGAGCTCATCCCACTTCACACACATGCAGCTGCATGATCACAAGGACTCTTATGGCAGGATAGGATTTGTCCAGCAGACGCTTGTATCTTTGAAAGCGTCTGCATGGTGTCATCCAGCTAAATAAATCTGTTACAGTAAGTGCTTTCATGTGTATATAAGCTCTGTGAAGAACCAGTGTCATGTGTAAGAATTCCATTTACTCCTACAAGATCTTTGAGATACAATAAAATCAAACATATGAGAAGTTTCATAGGAAAAACCTCCTTTTTTTTGACTGAAAGATAACGCTTGAGTGAGTCTTTGTTTTCACTTCCAGATCCTGTGTACTAGAATGGCAATGTCAGTCAGTCACATTTCTGAAATATCTCAAAAACTATTTGAGGGGTTACCACAAAAATGTGCACAGACATTCTTGGTTCCCATGTTATCTATCCTTATAATTTTAGTGCCGCCTTGAGGTTAGCATCTGTGTTTTTTGTTTTTTTATAATTTGGTTCAGACACTCATGTTTACCTCGGGGTTGATAATAACTTGATGATCCTCTGACTTTTCCTTAAGCATTGTCAGGTTACAAATGTCTAGTACTTTACTTTATGACCAAATATAGGATTAACTAATGATATTTCATCCAGATTTTTGCTGTAGTTTGTGTTTTGAACTAATTTTTTAAATGTTAAAACACTAACATGCTTAACCAAGGGATGACAACATTTAGCTCGCGCAGGGCTGTGCCTAAGGACAAGCTTATAGAGCTGCGAACATGTCTGCTGACTTTTAATCTCGCTAAGACAAAATATCAATGATCCAAAAATAGAAACACAACAGGGAACAAACAGAGATGACAGAAGAGACAGAGAGCTCTGTGGAAAGTGAGAGGAGCTGACACGACCGTTTTCCTCTCTAATGCCTAAAAACAGAGCTCCAGGGCTCTGATGCACACCCCGACCCCCCAGACAGAACCACCACCACCACCACCCCCCTGGGACAGACACTCACCCTGTGACCCCTGACACCTCCACTGCTTCAAGATTCTCTCCAGGGGCCAATCAAATACAACCTGCCCGGGGCCTGTGACACTGATACTGACAGAGCTCGGACATGTCACAGTAAACAGACATGGGGGGGGTGGACACAGGGGGGCATGTAGAGTCTTAGACTCACACAGACACACACACACACTCTCACACATGCATATCTGTGTGTTTAAGCCAAACCTGGACCTGAAGTCACACACGCATGAGAAAAAAGAAGGTATGTTGTGGTCGAAGGAGCTGTGGGGCGCTTCAGGGGTTCGGTTGACCGTTGCAAATCGGAGACATTCACCGTTTTTGGATATATCCCAGTGAAAAAGACAGTGGCGGAGATGTCTCAGAGCCTAGTATGCTTGGTATGTGGTTTTACGCCGGTTCCCAACATACTGCAAGCCTCACATTCTGCAACTGATCTGTGTTGTCTGAATCCTGCAGCCCTGCACAGCTGTCAGACCATGACAGGGGGTGGACAGGCTGCCTGCGTGTGTGTGATTGTGTGTGTGTTGTCTCTTGTCTTTGAGCTGAACACTTCAATTTCTAATTCAAATGTCTGTGTTTTTGACTAAATTGATGTCAGAAAGGTGATATATTCAAGCTGCATATTTAAAATGACAAGGTAATAGATCATCTGTCATCCCTCCCGAATACAAATTGTGGATGAAAAGTCATTTTTTTGTTAAAAGCAATGGCCCTTTTGAAAAAAGGACTATATTTTAACTTTGAACACATTTTTCTTCCTAATGAAAAACCCTTCCCTTGTTCATGACAGACTGCTGATGTTTTGAGCGATGAATTCTTCTCCTTTCTCTCTAACCTTCTTTACCTATCATATCAAGTGCTTTCCCGTCCTTGCTGATTCATAAGTGCAATGCAACTTGAACTTCTCTCTCTATTAGTCTCTCTCTCTCCCCAAGTGAATTCCTCACAGGATCAGACCTGCTTTTTATGCTCCACTGGTTTTCACTCAAAGCGAGAATGAGTCAAGAGGGAGGAGGGAGAGTATGGGTTTAAAGTGACAACAAAACCCAAACTTTGTGGAGGAACCGCACATATTTTGTGAAACAGGAAGAAATGAATGTGGTCAAAAAAAAGGAGAAGAAAAAGTGAGACACAAAAAAAAAAGAACAGGAGAGAAAAGAATAATACTGAAAAAGGTCATTAATTCTGCCAGGGGATTTGCAGTTGCCCAGACAACGAACAAAGCAGAGCCAGTTGGGCGATGTGCTCAACAGAAAAGGCTGAAAAGAAAAGCGAAAAAAGCTCTGGAGAGCGAGAGAGCAAGAACTGAGAATTACTGTGTTCATTAGTTAACATTTTTTCTGGTAACATAATATAAATAACAACTCTCAAATAACCATGGTGGTTTTCTCCTCATCTCTTTAATTCTAGATTATTTTCATCACCATCGTTTAATTTGTTTAGCATAATAAGAAAACAAAGAGAAAACCTATTTAAAATAGACTCCAGTGAACCAGAAAACATGCATAAATCATGATCACATCGTGGCTGCACAGACAGAAAAATCTGCTCGCAGGGTTATTTATGTTTATGTTTTGGACTGAGGAGGAAAGCTTAACCAGTAAACACAAAGAGAGAGGCATACTTTGGATTGGTTTAGCTCTGAATTGAAAAGTGATGAGAGAATGTTAATGATATGCAGAGAGAGAATGAGGCCAGGCCAGATGAAAGTCCAACTACAGTCTTTACACAACACAAAGAAACTTGGACAGAGATGGAGGGAGGGCGAAGGGGCGGAATACAGTTGGTTTGAGAAACACAGAAGGGAAAGAAAAACATAAAGCTATGAGTAGATATTTATAAAATCAATTGAGAAATACATGAAAGATTTTAAAATTGTTTTGTGCATACACATGCAGCTAACGTGGGTCATGTGTATTTCTGATAATCTTATCATTTTAATCTATTCAATGTTAAACAAAAACAGAGACCAGCATTAAAACACATTCATGTTGCACATCTGCTCTGGAGAAAAGACAGAAGTTTAGTAGCCTCTACTGTGGGATACATGGCATCAGTAGCAGAGGATGCATCCAGGTCATTTACTTAGGTAAAAGTTGCAAAACAATACTTTATAATTACTCCATTACAATTTAAAGTCAAGTGGGAGTGTGGATGATTGAGCAAAAAAGTACTTAAAGTATCAAAAGTTAAAGCTCAGAGTAACTGCCGTTTCTGTTATAGTATGATATTACGCTACTGTATCCTTGTTATTAGTGCATTAACATGTTATTAGCACTTCAATGTTGTAGCAGGTTAACCTGCTTCATATAACAGCTATGTATGTAGTATGATATGTAGTATCTATAACAATGTATCATATTTTCTAAACACATCATTTCTTTAGTGTAAGATGTAAACATAAAAACCAACCAGTAACTGTATCCGTACATACAGCTGTCCAGTACTTTCTTCTAAAATGTACATTTGTTTGCCTGAGTGAACATATTGGGCGTTTCACCACTGCATGGGCATGGAATTAATCTATCACTTTGCTGACTCTATCTCAGTCAAAACATTAACTGGTTAACAAAACTGCTTCATCGGAGCATTCCTGAGACATTGTGAGCACAAGCAAGTTGAAACACACACAAACACAAAAAAAACTAGACACACAAAAGAGAACATAGGCAGTACATTGTGTATCAGTGTTCCCTCTTTACTGTTTATCCAAGGTGGAGCTCGGTGTGTTAAATGACCTTTATTGTCCCTTGCTGCTGATTGAGCGCCAGCTTAAGTTTCCCTCCCCTCAGCCTGTCAGGCAAGTACCAGCACATACTGTAACTGCTGCACAGCCTTTTTTTTTTTTCAAACTGTCTGTGTGTGACTAGTTCAACTTTTGATGTAATTCAGCATAAACATGCACACATGTGGCTCTTTTAAAACATGAATTCCCAGCTCACTCCTGCCTTGCCTCAGGGTCTCCTATCAACAACTCTCCTGGTTCCAGCTCCGTCGCTGTGCTTTACTGCAAACCCTTCAATCTGAGTCATTATAGCCCAGGGGCAGTAATGGTATACAGTTACACCACCAATACTCTGTAATAAAGTTTCCTTTAGAGGTAAATACTATGGCAGAGTGTTTTGGGTCCAATTTAAATGACCCAAGTAAGGCGTTGAGAGACAGAGCAGATGATTCCAGGAGTTTACAAGTTTACATTTGAAAAAAAAAATCTGTCTCAAAACAGCAGAGCAACATTTTCTTACAATCAAAGGGTTAACAAGGTGAAGGCGCTCTGCGTGCTGCTGTATCAGATGTCATATTCCCCAAATCTCAGCGTTGCTGTAACAAAGAAACCCCCATTTGCCCCCAAAGGATCCTCACTGGTTTTCATTCTACAGTGTTGTTAAGGTCACATCCCCCGCCCACAGGCAGCTCTGATTGGACGGTGTGCATGCTGGAATATCTAATCAGACACCTTGCTCGCAGCTGTGATTGGACACAGCCGGTGCAGTTATGTAAATGAGCACCTGGTGGCGCCTGCTGGCCCGGCTGTGGAGCCCGGACTGAGCAGCGTAGCCGGGGCTGAGATTCAGATACAGGGGCACAAGCGCAGGGACCCTGGACGGTCTTTTGCCTTTTTTTTATTGAATAAAAATATCTTCTTTAGTTATCGACAGGTTTTATAACGGTGTATCCCAAGAGTGTGAAGTTAAAGTCAGCTAATCAGGATTGGTTTGTTATTTTCTGAGATTTAACAGAGGTCGTCCACTGAGCGCAACAACTTGCTTCAGAGCCGCGTTTGGATTATTTCGTGGACGTGTCGTTCTTCAGAGCAGATCACAGCTTTGTTCTTCTAATAGAGACTTCATCTAAAAGTTTGGACTGCTGTCACCGCGCACTTCTCCGCGTATTTTAGGTGAGTACAGACAAACTCCTTTAAACCCTTTAAACCCTTCGCGCGTTTCCTCGCCGCGCACTCTGCTCCATAATAAGCGGCTATAATAATATTGCAGCAGATATATTTCCAGCTGTCTGTCTGTGTGTCTGTCTGCTTCTCTCTCCCTCTCTCTCTCTCTTTCTGTGGCTTGGCGTCTGTAAGTCTCGGTGTGAGTCGGGCACGGCAGCCCTGGACCCTGGCCACGGACTGCTGGGAAGCGCATGTGAGGTGTAACGTTGCGCCCCGGGTCTCAGCACGGTTGTGTGGAAGATACATGTCTGCATTTACTGAGTGCGTAGCTAAAATACCCTGTCAGTGACTTCATCGTGGTCTCGCTGCGAACTGTTCCGTCTGAAATCCTGCTAAATTGTTGTTCCTTGGCATCAGAGACAACAATTATTCTTAGTCCTTATTTGTGCCCGTCATCATTTCCAATATTTACGCACTAACTCCCAAACTGTGGGCTTTATATGGGTTTGGTTAAGTTGTCACCAGTCATTTCTTTTTTTCACAGTCTATAAAACTCATTATTCAGCCTACATAGCACCTCATCCATAAAACCACACACATACCTCACAAGTTAAACAAAAGTAGTTCTCGGTGTAATGATGCATTCGTCAGTAAAATGCCTCAGTGTTTAAGATGACCTCCACACATCCAGGTGGTGGTCGTCACACCCACTATTAACCCTGTGACCTCGCAGCCCCCTCAGGTGACCTCCAATAAAAAGCAGTCAGTTCTGGTTTCTTTCACCTCTTGCCTAAACTGAGGTGGTTCTCCTTTGAGAGCTTATCAGTCCAAACCCTGAGATCATCACAGGACGGCCTTGCACTGGAAAGGAGAAGTTGTGTTGATACAGAAAAAAAAAATCAGAGTCTGTGGAGGAGCTGCCAGAAGGTTTGGACTTTGATCTGAATACACACTTTGTGTTTTTGTGATTCAGGAGAAAGGGGTAGTGAGAGTGAGTCAGTCATGTGTATAATAAGTTACTCTTCCTTTGTGTGAGCTGGATGGTGTTGGAATTGAGAAAGAGTTGCGCTCAGAAATGGCATTTTTCAGCTTTCTGCCCGTTAATTTGTGTGAGGCAGAAAGAGCGAGGAGCAGAAAGATAAAAAAAAAAAAAATGTGGGTGTGATTGCATGTGTTTCTGTTGCCAGCTTGTTTCCGTGTGTTCGTGCGTGCCTCTGTGCTTGCAGGGAGGCGGAGGTGGCCTGATGGAGGGGTCCACAATGGGCTTCAGTGGGTGTGCTGTGCAGCAGGGCAGTCACCTTTCCCACCGCATAAAAATGGTTTGTTGGACAGGGGGGGCGACTGAGGAGAGGAGATGTAGCATTGTTAGACTTTTGGGTGGAGGAGATGTGTGTGTGTGTGTGTGTGTGTGTGGTGGGGGGAGAGAGAGGGGCTTTGCTGTTTGCCAATAGATAGAGAGGCAATAAAAGGCAATTTTCCTCCTCTCCATCCCTCCCTCTCTGCCTCTGTAGCAAAGGCAGGGGCATAAAGTGAGGAGGAGCCCTGAGTGTGGGTACACAGTCCCTCACGACAAGCACAGGTCTGCTGGATCCCCATCTAATGGCCATCTGGCTGGTAATTCTCCTACAACGTCCCACGAGAGCCATCGGCCCGGCATAGCTGCTTTTTTATCAGCAGCGCCAACCAGGAGAGGAGACGCAGAATATATTAAATTGTTGGATAGACCAGTTATGTGAGTATAATTGTGCATGTACACTCGGGGGAACAGTTTTCATTGATTAGTCTTTTGTCTTTGCAGGATGAAGAGAAAATGACATAAATTGCATAACGTGATTTGAGGAGAAGTATGTGCAGAGCAGAGTAATTTGTCTGACTGTGTCTGTGAAACGCTTGCTTGATTCTAGTTTTGTTTCAGCCTGTTGGGGGTTTTTAAGACTCAGCATTGAATGTCTTGAAAGGTCATTTTTTAAGTACGAAGTAAGAATAATGAACTAAGTTTTCCTTATTTCTTTTTTTTTTATTATTCAAAACACACAGATGAACACTTGTTTGTTGGCTTACACACACACAGAGGCACTAGTTTGTCTTGTCTGGTTGATCATTGACCTCAGTCTGTTGTCCTCTTATCTGGGTCATTGTCTTGAGGCAGCCAGGCTTTGTGACTTTGTCTTTGTGTTTCTGGTTGTTGACTATCCTGAATGGTCTTTTAGCAGGTGGAGAGCCATTCAAAACCCAAAGGCGGATCCTGCACAATAACTTAATTTCATGTTTTGCACAGTTGCCTGATTTTGATGGCAATGAGGCTAATGTGTGTGTGTGTGTGTGTGTGTGTCCGACCACTGGCTAGTTAGCCACATGAAAGAGCACAATGATGATAAGGTGTTTTTCGGTACATAAAAACTGTCTTTCACATCACTTTTCTCTGGGCGGCCGCGCATTAGGCAGCAACCCCACTAAATTCTGTGTTTTCAAGTAATTGGCTCCCAGCTGACTGAGCCTGAACCTCGAAGCCAGTGGAAGAATTCATTTAACTCCAAAGAAAAGACACGGTTACTTGCCTCCCCTCTCTGCAATTTCTCTCTAATGGGAAATGAAACCAATTGAAGGCAGGACTGAACTGTCCACCCTGTTTTCTTAAACCAATTTCCCCTCAGAGTTTGCACAGCTGGATGTTTCTGTAGCATTACGCTGTATGTGTGGTCACATGCAGGGCGAGCTTGACGAGACTGGCAGAGAATCAAATTTATCGAGTAATGGCTGGTGACACATCAAAGCATGACCCGCGATGTGCTTTGGTTTTAGTTGTCAGTGAGTTTTTAAATCTCTATTAGATTTCCCTCTCCGCGAATCTCCATCTCCCAAGACCTTCTTTCAAATTAGCCCCCTCCCCACCACTCGAACACGCCTTCACCCTCCTGTCCCTCCATCCAGCATACCTTTGATCCCCTAATTGATCATTCTGGCAATCTGTCTCTCTCTACATCTGACATGGAACACACACTCTCCTCCTTCGTCCTCTATCTCTCTCGTCCCTTTGAAGCAGCTCGAGATGTTTCATTTATTCGCCACCCCTCCCTCCCTCCCTCCGCTCATCCATCTCATCCTCAGCCTCCCTTCTGCTATCATATGAGTCTCCTCGTTTATCTGTTTGCTCTTCCTGTCGAGGATGCTCTGCTTAGATAACGTTGCCGCTCGGATGTAAGCAAACTGAGGTCACATATTGGCTGCTGAAGTTCTTTCGAAGAATTTGCCAGAATATCTTACCATTATATCTCAGGCTTGATTCCTCATTTTAGCTTAAAAACCTGCAGAAATGCCTCAAAATTAAGCTATTAGGCCTAAAAATTTTGTGAAAAATATCGAAAAAAAGTTAAATTTGGTAAGTAATACCTACCTAATGTATAAACTCTAAATAATACAATAATTTTATGACTCAGAAATAAAAACACACTCATGCTAAAAGAGGTATTCACTGATTTAGCATTGCACTTTTATAACACTGTCGGACTTTGTTGGACAGTTATGAAAAATCTAAATTGAAGCAGTGGAACCGGCTATTTGTATTTAATATTTCATGGCCTCTTTTCTCACGTCAATACCTGGTGCTTTTATTACCCACAATGCAACTTGACTGCAAACATTTCACTCTGTGATTTAAAATGCTAGTAGCAGCTAATGTAGCCTTGAGCTTTTAGCCTCAAGCAGAGATGAGGCTCGGGCCGCAGAGGTTGGGGTAACCTCACGTCTTTCTACCTCCACACCCTGAGATTTTTTTCCCATTTTTTTTTAAAAACGTGTCGACTTCAACCAGCACATGGCCTCAAGCAATTTCACTTGAGGCAATTTGTCAGACTTGGTTTATCTCCCTCTGGAGCCAAAATAGGCTTCAAGCAACTTTTTTTTTCACATGTTCAGTAGTACCTCCCACCACCTGTAAACACACTTTGATGTGTAAGATTGACTCGTCCCTTAAATAACAAGATAAGTTATTGATCAAACAAACCGAGCACAATGACGTCGAACCCACTGAGCTGAAACCGACTTGTAAAGTCGAGCTCTCCCGTCTCGCCAACAACTGGCAGCTGAAGTTATCGATTCTGGAGAAAAATAGACGAACCTGATGAAAGATGGAAACTCTCACAAACTTAAAAGCCAGGGTGCGCTCTGTTCTTCCCTTTTCGCGCTTTCTTTTTCTCTCAATTCATCTTTTTTTTTCTCATCTCAGTTCAAATCCTCACACTGTGGTGGTGTTTCGCCTCAGTTGCTGCTAGCACGCTCTGTGCCTCTTGTGACTCAGTTATACCGCTAATAATTACTAATGGCTTCTGGCAAAGTAGGTGCTTTTGAAACCTTGTTTGAACATTGAAAGAAAATTATGTTCAACATCAAAGGTGACTCTCTCTCTTTTTTTTTTTTTTTTTTAATAAATCCATCTTCTCTTTGTATGATGAATTTGAGTTGTAACGACATCCACCCGGAGTGGGGCGGGTCTGTCATTCCCTCCCAGGAGTTTGGAGGGGCACATTAGTATCAGGAAACTGTTGTGTGATATGTAATTTAGCTCTTTTTAGGAGTCTTTTCTCTGCCGAGAGGGAGGAGGAGGAGGGCTGCAAGTGTGTTAGAGGTATCAGCCTGTGCCTGAGGCTTTTTCATAGATGAATTGTGTGTGTGTGTGTGTGTGTGTGTGTGTGTGTGTTGTGTGTGTGGGTGTGTGTGTGTCTATGTCTGTTACAAGAGTTTTAGTTAAGCCCAGACACAATTTTTGGATTCTATTTTGCTTTTGTGAGTGTATTTTTTTTGTTTGCCTACTGCTGAAGCTAAACATTAAACAGCTTTTAGACATCTGAAAGCCCTCTCTCTCTCTCTCTCTCTCTCTCTCTCTCTCTCTGCTCAGCTGTCGTTCATTAGAAATGAGAAGAAGACATCTGTGAGAGGGCTGTGTTAGGCCAGACTGTTTTTCTCACTTTGACTCAAAATGCTGAGTCTCGCTCAACACATTCCTGTTCGACCTGATCTCTTTTTCTTTCTGCTGTGCTCTCTGTTTCTCTCCAGGCCGTCCCCTCCTTCTTTCCCACCCTCCTTCCATCCCTCTCTCTTTTCTCCCCGTTCCCTCTCTCTGTTTCAATAGCCACTCACTGGGTGAATACTTGCCACCCTCCTCCAGGCAAAGAGTTGCCTTTGTCCCACGCTCGCTCTATCATTGGGAGTCTTTTCGTTCAATTACTGGAGGGAATTTTCCTCAATCATGGCATTCTTCTGTATCTCTATGTCCAGCCATTTTCTCTCCTCCCATTGTGAGAGTAGCACCGTGCTGTCACATGCCTCTCCTTTCTCCTTTTCACCTCATCCACCCCTCCAGTTCTCACTTGTGTCTCTGACAGGTGGCAGCGAGTCTGTGCAAATTGAATTCAAGGAATTGGGCTGCGGCTTGCAAACTCACTGCAGCCCTTTAACGGCCTCAGTGTCAAACTAGAGCCGCATGCACTCTGCTGCCATGCTGTCATCAGAACATGCTAATGCCACCACATATCTGCCAGATTCCCATTATGAGTTTTGCACCCACACTATGACTAAGGTCAAAGTCAGAGCTAATATTCCCTCACGGTGGCGGCGAAGGTTGTTTTTCATGCGGCGGATGACTCAGGTTCACTTTAAGCGTAGGGGAAAAAGGTCTCTCATTAACTTACTTTCTCTAGGATGTTAAATGGCACTCCTTTCATTACAGATGCGATATACTGAGAAAAAGAGCTGAGAACAGTCTCACCACATGTACGGACACGTATGAAAGTTGAAGCCTTAAGAACCAAAACAGTGTTTAAGTTGCAAGCTGATGTCAGTCGAAACCAGTTTCCCAAAGAACACTATAAAACCCTTTTCTTGTCGTATTTTCCCTGAGACGAGTCACTCTTTGATTCACATGATGATGCTAATGAACAACCGAATCAGAGTAAATCTCGCTTATTGCCAGAGGCGCTAACAAGGCGGATAACAAGGCCTTCGCTTGGCAGGATCTTTTTGGTGTTGTTCTGACTTTTCTTTTTTATCATATTTTAGCTCTTACACAACATTTTCTTTTGTTTTATTTTAGTTTTAGTGCGTATGGCCCAGGAAATCCATCCCCTTCTGTGAATGAGTGTTGTTACTGTTAATGTATCTGATCAGGCTTATTTTTCCTTTCAATTACCTCCGCAGGTGCCAAAATATGGGAGTGCAAAGCTACAAATAAAGATGATCCAAGATTAATATTGTGTTTTATACTTTTGACCCTTGGACAAATATGCATTTGGATCTACCTGCTTACAGTTTTTCGATGCTAACGTCACCATTTTCACATGGTTTCACAAGCTTATACTTGGCACAAGTGATGGATAAATCTGCTGCCAAGACGTAAAAATACAAACATCGTAACAGAAATATTGATCTTAAAGCAATGAAAATCGTGGTGAGGACGAGAGATGAGGTTCTGGATAAAATGTAAATCTGTCCAGAAATCCAATTAGACACATAAGCTGAATATCTTTAGGCAAGGCGCTGATGCACTGTGCATTTATTATTTAGCATTATTAGCAAAATGATGTTTGTTGAAAGCTTATAATGAGGGAAGAGCAGAAACTAACTCCTGACAGAAACTGCTTTTTTCTCATGTAACATCAACATATGTAATAGCAAGAGAGTATTTTTTATCAAAGATTCATGACCTTGATATGAACTGAGAAGTATATATAAGAGATGAAAGATGATTTTTTTTTAAAAATTTCTTCCGATGAACTCCATAATGGAGACATTGTTTCTAAGTTACCAAAGACCTTTAGCATTTTTTTCTTTTCCTTATTATTTCTTATGTGTCTGCAGTGTGCGAAAATAATCTGATTTGTTCGAGCTGATTCTTTCAGGAACCACTAAACACCGTCTACTGCAAACATGTACAATATGACAAATGCGGCCCTCTCCCTTCTGCCTGTCAGCACGGATCACCGCCCACCTCCATTAGTCTCTTAAATTATCATTTTTATGAAGTGTTTTTGGCTTGGTGCTACCCTGTGCTTTAGAAGGCATTGTTGGCTTGGATTAATCTCAACATTCAGTGCTTATTTGTTGATTTTAGATGTGTTTTGATTTTGTCTTTATGTAAGATAAGATATGATATAAGATATTCCTTTATTAGTCCCAAGATGGGGAAATGTGTGTATTTTCATGAATAATTTGTACCACCTCCATACATCTACAAAAATATTTCCTGATCACATCAACAAAAATAGGAAAGAAAACTAAAGGAAAATGTGTTTCTGGCTGCCAGCTCAGTGTAAATGCTTTGTCCCTTCATTACAGATAGCTTCGTGTGGCCGTTGTTGATAAGGACATTGTTCATTTGCCAGACCAACCTGTGGCAATCAGTCACCATTTGTCTCTGTCCGCCATGCGGATATGCTGCAACTGGTGTGGACTAGTGGACCTGCTTCCAGGGATAAAATAGGCAGCAAAAAAGGGAAAAGATAAAAGTTTTAGTGTTTAGCCAGGATTGATGTCTGCTTTGTGTAGCTGCATGTTAATGAACCAAACTTTGTTGCATTAAATTTTTACCTGTTTTTGAACTCCTCTCGAGCTTCGGCTCAGAGGGCTCTGTGCTAAACAATGTTGGCTTGCGAATCAAACTTGCTGTATTTGCCTTGTTGTTGCTCGGCACCGCTTTATGACACCGCCCTTGGTATTCATGAACAGTCTTAATGAATCATATGATGTTCGGTGACACTAAACTATTCCTGGAAATATTTTTTTTTTCCCTTTACAATCCCCTTAACATGATTCACCACCACCTTCAGTCACCCATCAGTCACTACACTTTTCCTTGTCTTGTTGCTTCTGTTGTATCCATCTTCCTGACTCGGCCACTTCGCTCTCCTCTCCTCTTCAGCTCTGATTACCTTGTTTTAAGTGACTCATCAATTCTTCCCCTCCGCTTCCTCAACCTCTGGTAAAACGCAGTAAAATCAGATTCCACAGCGGTGAGTGCTACTTCCCTGTAAAAATGAATATTATGACACACAGATGTACAATTTGATGACCACTGCATGACCAACACCATGAGCAACGACAGGACATAACACCAGGCATGAACCACATCTTCCTGGATCATGTTTGGATGTTAGTGTAGGTAATTATTTGAAGTGCACATTAACTTTACTTTCAGTTTTAGAGCAAACGTCTCCGGTCTCCTCGGCTCATGTCCTCACGATGTAAAGGGGGGTGGGGTTGTTGTCTGCTTGCTCTTTCAGTGTGGGATATATCACACAAGGTTATATTTTAACATTCAACAAAAGTAAGCTGAAATCAATTCTTTTAAGATGAAAAAAGGAACCCCATGGGCAGATTTGTGCTGAACAACTTATGTCTGGCCTTGGAGCGGGTCTTCAGTACAAACAAGGAAACAGTGGCCCCACAGCGAACAGCGCTTTCCTCGCACCATCCCTGAGTCACACAGAAACAAGTCTGTTTTCAGGAAAACATCAAATGACCTTGTCTCCGTCTCTGGTGCGGGCTCACCCTTCAAAGTGTTGCGAAGATTGAAGATTAATTTGCGCCTCCTTCTCGACGGGACTCAGGGGCTAGTGGTGCGTAAGACCTCACCGGCTTCCTGACACGCTGACGGAAATCCAAAACAAAGAGCTTCCTACTTTCTCTCTCCCAGCGGCCATTAGTCACGCCTGACTGAGGCAGAGTTTTACTCTATCTGTCTGTGATTGGAGACTTCACGGCTGGAGGTCTGTGTACAGACAAGAAAGATGTTACGGCAAAGAGGCAAGGCTTTTAGGGTATTTAACACAGGTTTTTTTGGGGTCATAGTTTTTTCTGTGACACATTTGTCAGAAAAAGGTACCAGATTTTATCAATTGATCGGCTTGGAGGCACACAATTCAGATAGATTGGACAATTTGGAAACGGTTCTCAACTGGAACTGTTTCTCAATTCCAGTCCCTCTCTTGTCATCGAGAAATGGTTCAGTTAATTTAATTTCAATCTGCAGGGGACATGAATGTTTGTACCAAATTTCAGGGCAGTTTTTTAAAACCACAAATTCTAACCACATGAGGGCACTCGGGAAAGTCCCCAGATCATTAGTACATGTTGTCTGGGAAACATAAATGTTTGCACATATTTTGTGTTTACTTTTCTTGTAGATGTTATAAGAACTTTTAACTTTAACCTCAGTCGGAGGTACACTTGTGGTCTGGGGAACCCACATGTTTGCGCTAATAAACATTTCAGTCTGAATAAAGGAGGAACTGACTGACATCGTCCTTCCACTGCCGAGAGTTTCACAGCCACACTGCTGCTTCTCCACCAACGCTCAGCAAACATTAGCACCTTTGGCTGCTTAGAATTATGGCGCTGAATTGATTTGCTGTTCCAAAATCAAAATGGAATAAAAAACCAATCCGTGTGAAGACCATATTGTAAATTTGCTAGCTTCTGGCTCGTAACCTGTTTCTGTTCAGCTGCTGAGTCTCAGATGTTGAGTTTGTAAATGTATAAAAACACGCTCTTAAAATTGACTATGATTGATTGCCTCGCTTAGATTTTGAGTCTTTGTAATGTTAATTTTTACGCACTGACACAGACTTAAATTAATGACTTTCTGGAATGTAGGAAATAACCAAAAAGCCAATAGGTTGTGATATACTTTGGAAAATCCTCAGCGGTGATGTAACGGATACACAATTTGCAGTTAATGGGCTAAAACGTACAAACCCACCTGAATAACCCTTTAGGTCACTTGTGATGTTTGGACTGGCTTTATTATACCACTGGAAAGAATAACGAGCGCAAACACGAGGGACTCGCTACAAAACACGCTAAGCAGCGCCAAGGCAGGCCTGCCAGTTTCATACTGAAGCAATCTAATTATAGAGGCTCTGGCAGACTATCTTTAATGATGCAATGCCTGCAAACTATAAAAGTTCTGCCTGTCTCTCTGCTCTTGACTCTGTTGCTCTCTTGTCAGTCATGTTTTTGTTGTGTGGGGCAGAAACAGCAGCTGCTCATAAGTATTCATTAGTCCTGCGTATGGATTAGCCAAAGCAAAATGTGTGAGTGTAGTTTGGGCTCCACACTGTGCCGCCTCCTCCAGAACACAGCGGGCCCTTCTCTCCTCTCGCTGAGCGCAAACCACAGCTGTTCAACACCACTTGACTTCTCCAGCAACAATGTTCTCAGATGGCTGCGGCCACGTTTGGTCCCACTCGCCCAAAACATTTGTCCCACTGGTTTTCCTCTCCTCGTAAGATCTTCATCTCTTTGTGTTGTGTCGGATAAAAAAGTTCCCTCCCTTTTACGCCCTCATTCACAAAACAGCGACGAGGCGCTTTCCAGGATGTTTGTTTACATCGGTCGCTATGGTGATTGCCTCAGATTTATGACTCTGGTCATCAGGGTCTTTGATTTTTGCACATGCAGCTTTAAGCTCCATATTTCAGCATTCTGTCATCTGGCACACTCATACACACACTAACTCATTTGGACAACTTGGTTGTTTTTGTGAAAGAAAGAAAAAAAAGATGTCAGCCTTTCCTCTCTCCTTCTGGTTTTTTTCCTCGCTCGGAACACATGCACCATGTATCGGTTGCGTTGTGTCTCCCATTCAGGACAGCTGCACTGGCTGTCTATCCCCGAATTCTCCTTTATGCCCGCTTACACACCCCACGCACCCATGCATACACACACCAGCGAAGCCATAAGTCACCCCCTTTAAACCCCCCTCTCCCAAACACACACACACGCATGTACTCATGTTATCACTGCTCCCGTTGCATCGTCTCTGCCCCGCTGCCTGCGCTAACTCTCCTCCACTGCTCACTCTGTTTCCATACATCTCCCCTTGACGACCCCCCCCCCCCCCCCAACTTTCTGTCACTACAGCTGTGTGTCAGCTGTCGGCCTGTCCTGGTCTAGTCAGAGATGAAGCCGAAACACAGAGGGTCTACAGGGAAGACAGCCTGGTCTCCCTGTCTCCCCAGCTGTCATTCCCACTTCAGACTTCAACTTATCATGAGGTTTCTTCCCTCCCTCTTGCTGCATTACTGGAAGTCTTCCTCAAACACATTCGAAAGTAAAATATGCACTTGGGGAAGAGCAGTGAAATGTGCTTATTATTCTGGATGATTCACATATTCGTTTGGTGAATTATGTTGCTGTTGTCGGACAAAAAAGCATAAAAGTTGTTTTTTTTTCCCCCTTAAACAAAGCATTGACTAGTATGTTGTTCTGAAAAAAATGTTTATCTGCATTCAGTTGCCAGGTTATGAGGTACGGCTGGCTGAAATATTGCAGTCTAATGCACAAATCTTGCAGTAAATCCTACCTTCGCCTGGCTCATAATGCTCATGTTGTGCTGAAACTGTTTTGGAGAGAAGTTGATTCAATGAAAAAAAAGATCAATTTGGAGGCTGCAGTTTATTGTTTCATCTCCTCTCTGAGTCACAATACATTTCACCAGTGCCAGAGCCGACATCTTCCCAAATAATAATTTAGTTTACTCAACACCTCTAAAAATCTGAATCACAACCTTTGTGAAGACAGGACTCTTGTATAAGACTGCATTAGTTATAGCAAGATGCACCTAACAAACCGTGTGGGTGTTTTTGCAGAATTTTTATGCTTTCAAGGATTTTTAAAGTCACTTAACAACGCATGCAAAATGTCTGGGACTTTGTACTAACCTAACACAGACCAAGGTTGTGTCCCTATTTATTTTTCGACTTTCATTTCCTCGGTCTTACAGTTTCATCTGTTTGTTATTTATTTTTTCAAAAACCCATCTCCAACTGTGTGCTCCAAATATGTTCTGTCCCATTAAGGGAAAGAAGGTTTGAAATCACTAATTTGGAGAGATTATTGGTATTCCAAATACAGAAGGAATAAATTTCTTTGGAAGTAAGCGGGGCTGGCTAATTATGCCATCCTCGATTACCAAGCTGTTTGTACCCTTTCGAAAGGCTGCAAAGTATTATTGTATCCTAACATTCTGCTGCCAGAGAGAAAAACAAATTAGTGTGTGAAAGTGGCCTTTGTTGTATGGCTTTGTGTTTGCTCCTCTGGGGTTTGGCCCGTTGCTGAGCTCGGCATGCAAAATGCAGAGAAACAAATGACTGCGAGACATGCTACATACTCTGGACTAAGAGGATTTGATTGAGGGTGTAGAGTTATCGACTGAGATGGCGAGCTTGTGAACCCAGCAGCCTCAGGCTAGAGCTCCGTGTTTGCACTTGTGTAATGTATATTGTATGTGGGAGTGAAAGCGAAATCATTCGTGGGTTGAAGGAAGTTGATGCAGTTTCAACAAACACAGATGAAAAAAACCTGATGTGGATGTAGATGTTAATATCTCTTCTTTTTCTCTGGCAGGTATGCCTGTGGTCATCAGTGCGGCTCCGGACAGGTAACCAGGTGTGTTGCTGCTGTCATGGCCTTGCCAACCCTGCGGCTGTTTCCTGTCACTGTGCTCGCAGTCCTCCTGGCGCTGGTGTCGTCTTCAGGGGACCATGAGTGGCACTTTAACCCAGGTAGGATGTCACATGGAAACATGCAACAAAGAGAACGTCTAAATCGAGGACATATTAATTGCTTCTCCCAATCTTTTGTGTTTTTCTTTTCTCTCTCTAACCATTGTGTCCCCTCCACTAAAACTAAAACATTTGAAACAGCTGGACTGTTGTTTCTTTCCCCACAACAACATGATTACGTTTTCAAACCTCTTCCATCTTCCTCCCCGCTTGTCCTCATGTTCACAGGCACAGCCATCATCTGGTCCCGCTGCTCCGACATTCTCCTCACATTCTCAGATCAGTAAGGCTCGTTCTCCCTCCGCTATCAACAGGCTATCCTGTGTCCTTTCCCCGTCTGCCAGCCAGTCGCATGTAATAGGAGAATGAGAAAGCTAGGCGGTCACCCCCCCCCTCGGCTCGTCAGGACCGCTAATGCACAGGCAGCTCATGAAAGTGTCAGTCAAAATGTCGGGGAAAGGAGCCCATGAAGGGTTAGTAAATGAGAGTCAACCAGGTGTAACCAGAGGAGACTGTTTGCAACACGCTCAAGGTTTTGACCGCAACAGCCAGAGTGCCGCTTCAAGTATTGATTGTTTTTTAAATTATATGCGAACCATTTTGTCAAAGTTTTGCAAAGTCTAGAAAAGACATAAGTTAGCAGCAAAATCTTCCATTTCAAATACTGAATTAATGAATTTTTGGATCTTTTGCTGAATAAATGACTCAAATGAGTAGAAGTTTATCCTAATTACAGTTAAAGCAATCAGTCGATCAATCAGTGTGTCTGCAGCTCCTTGTGCATGGCCCCTGTGATGGCAGTGTTAGTCTGTAAGTCCACAGATTTGAACCTGGCTGAAATAACTCAAAAACTATTGAGTGAATCACTTTAGTTAACTTTGATGACCCTTCATTTAGGGCCAGTGTCACCACCAGGTCATTACTCTGGTATCTGACAAAACTTATGATGTCTTCATCCCCAGCCTTTTTTCTGTTTAGTGGTATATACTAAATGGTGGCATCTTAACTTAGTGAACACACCTGTTGAACATCCGCATGTTAGCTTTGTCATCGTTAGCATGCTGTAGTTAACTTTTAGCGAAAAAAATTTGCCTGGTTCCAACGTCTGAATTTTAAGTGTTTGTCACTTTCCTTTATCCTGTCTGATCTTAAAATAAATATATTTGGGTATTTTGAGGTGGCATGTTGGCCTTGAAAAGTAAAAAAATGTGCTGTTGTTCTTTTAAACTACTTTTTATATATTCTGAACAGACTGAACAACTAAATGAAAAATGAGTAAAGTTTCTGACAGATTAATGGACAAAATCATTCATGAAATCCGTTATTAAAAGAGTTATGGACCGACTGTTGAGCAACCAATTGATCAGCTAATCTTATTTGCATTAAATGACTCTAGGCTTTGCAGAGATTGATGGACAGCTGGAGATAGATTAACACACTGTGGCACAACACACACACACACACACACACACACTGATGCCACCACACAGTTGAAAGAATCCAATCCAGCTTGAAAGTGTGAGCAGAAAGGTTTAGTGTGCAAGCAAAAGTTTTTATGAGAAAATGACAAGAAGAGAAGGTGAAAGCAGAGGGCACGAAGCGAAGAGAAAGAATTGCAGATGGCGGGGTGTTGACTGGCGATGTATGATGATGATGATGTAATGAAATAGGCACCTGTCTGCAGGGTGGGGATGAAGTGTGTGTGGTGTACGTGTGTGTTTGTGTGTGTGTGTGTCTCTGCTGCACCCGCTGGGGTTTTTAGGGTTTGTCATTCAGCCCAACATTCCTATCCGCTGACTCAACGACAGAATCTGAATTAGGCGCCCGCCCCCCCTCCCCCGCCTCCTTCTGTCACCCTCAGCCTCCCCTCCATATCACTGTCAGTACCCCTTTCCACTTTATCGCTATCCTCAAACCCTCAGCCTCTCATCCACCCACCCACCCCCCCGCCCCCCTCCAGTCCTGCATCTCCTCCTCATGACTGACTCCAGATAGCGGGCTCGTTGTAATCCCTGCCTGGGACCACACTATCTGGATCATTTGATAACGCTGCAGCTGGAGCGGAGTCAGTGCAGATATCTGAGACCTGCCTGTGTTCTTTCATTCGCCCTTCGTTTCTTTCTCTCTTTTGTTCTCTTCCTGCAAATCCCCGAGCGGCGGTAACTAGAACGGGGGCTGTGGTGCGTAGTTGGAGCCCCGAGGAGGTGGCTTTGTGTGGGACGGAGAACTAGCCAGAAAGACAAAGACAAAAGGGTAAAAAAAAACAAGTAGGAAAGGTGTCGTTTCAGAAAAAGATGGGTCACAGTGTCTGGCTAGTGGCTGCGGGTTTAACTTTAGATGCAGATGAAATTTAATTACTATCTTTGTTGTAGTTGCTTTTGATAGGACAATTTCAATGGGGACTTGCAGGAATAAGTGATGCAAAACACTCCCATTAAGTTTTTACATGAACTCATGAAGACAGACTCTGCCCCGAGAGATTCTCTAACAAATTAGTGAGGAGGAACAGTTTGTGGCAGAGTTTGGTATTTTTACTCTCCCTCTCCTCAGTGTCTGTTCAGTTAAGAAGCATGAAGTCCGGAAGTTTTCCCAGAGATGACATAACAACATTATGCTCCGTGACCAATGATGGCTGCTGACACTCTAATGGAAATATTAAGTTTCCCGTAGACATGGTTTCCATACAGATGAGAATGTTGCTAATGTCTCTCTCTCTCTCTCTCTCTCTCTCTCTCTCTCTCTCTCTCTCTCCTCTCTACTTCCTTCCATCTTTCCACTACAGCTCAGTGTCGTTATGCCCTGGGGATGGAGGATGGCACCATCCCAGACTCTGACATCACCGCCTCCAGCGCCTGGTCAGACTCCACCGAGGCCAAACATGGAAGGTGGGAAATGTGTGTGTGTGTGTGCGTGCAGAGTAATCAAATGCCTTTTTTTTCTTTACTCTTTGTGTGTTTACAGTTTAAAAAACCAGTCATTCTGCTTAAAGAATGACCACAAATCTGAAAAGCAGTCTTCACTGCATCTGATCACACCCAGCATCAGTCGGACGAGTAACCACACCTATCAGTGATAGCATGGTGCACCGACACTCCCAAGAGTACACATCCACATCTCACCAGCAAAGTGAAAGAGTCAACCGCTGATGCAATGCCGACTTCTCAAATCATCATTACCATGCAAGGACAATGAAACACTGACATAAGCTACTGCAGTGATGGATTACATAACTTTTAGACAGAGCTAATTGATGTTAATGCTGAAGAAATTAAAGGAGATCAGAGCAGAACATATTCCAATGTCTAAAACTCATCATGAATTGTACAGTTATTAGCTGTGATTTGCAATGTGTGTTATTATTACTGCAAAACGACTTTTAAATTTTAACCTTTTTTTAAGCTTTAAGTGCATATTCTAAAAATCTCTCAAAAACAAAAACTTGAATCAGGACTTTGTGTAGCAGCACCAACAAGGACAGAAGTTGATTATAGCTTATCAGGGTCTGTTTAATATCTGGCTGGTTCCAGACCTCTGACATGCCACCCACATCTCTGACTTGCTGAGTGATTGATTATGCAGTGGAATATTGTAGGTCTGATGAAATGGTAATCTGGTCTGATAATCAGGCAACATTATCAGTGTTAATATTGAAACAGCAAAGGTCAGGGTGTAATTTTGTCCACTGGGTAACTTTAAGCCAGAATGTCCTTAAATAGTAATAAACACTTTAGTACTTCTACTTGCTTTTCTTACAGTGTATGTGTTCGAGTTCAGCTTGAGTCAGTGTTACGATGCACATGCATGTGTCACTGCAGACTGATGTGTTTGTCTGCATCCCTTTTTTTCCTTCAGTCTGTTGGCACCACGCTAAAGTAATTTGTTAGAGCTCTATTAGATTACGATAGAAGATGATAGAGTGTGTCTTTGTGAAATCCTCTGGGTAATTATATTACCACCTTGTCTGTCTGGCAGCGAGGTCAGATTCATGAGAGCCAAGCTGGGCCTGCACCATGCTGCAGCCATGTGCAAGAGCAATCCCAGCATTGTGTGTGTACGTGTGTGTGTGTGTGTGTGTGTGTGTGTTCGTTTGTCTGCATTGGTCTGTTGGGCTGGGTCTCTTGGCTGAATGTCCAGCCATGTGGAAATGATTATTAGCCCTTACTGTTTTTAAAAGACATCAGGGAGACACTGAGAGAGAAAGAGAGAAAACAGACAGAGCAGCGGACATTAAATAAAAAAAAAGAAAACAGGTGAAAGGTAGATCACCATGATGGCGTGCTGAAAGGTTGAGAGAAATTAATTTATAAACAGTGTTGGAGGAAAGGTGTTAGGTGAAGGGAGGGATTGAGGAAGCAGGGTTGGTAGATATTTCTTTTTAATGGCTCTTGCCGCTCTGAGGCAGTGATATATCAGCATATTGGTTTAAGGGAGTTGGGGAAAGATGGAGAGAATAAGGGGAGAGGAATGAATCGTTGGCTGGTATATAAGCAGGAAGCCGAAGAAGACAGACGCTGAGAGAAATGGGAGAAAAATTAGGTGCTTGGCAGAGCAGTGTCCTGTAATGTTAATCCCGCTGGCTTGTGCACAACAGACTAAATGTGCACAAGCTACATTCCTCTTTATTCCCTCTTCACCCTTTTTCTCTCTCCATCACGGGACACTTTACAGAACACTAATGTGTTGATATCATCCTGAGGTTTCCGGCTGCATGATCTCACCCACTGATGAGGAGGACGGGATTGATTAAAACACTAGCGCCGCTGTCAGTGTCAGGGTTGATATAGAGATTTGTTCTGGTGGTCTGAGCCTCAGCTTTCATTTCGAGAGGAGCCCCAGAGTGGTCAGAGCATGGCTGCGGCCTGGCGTCTGCTCCAAAGCTCCTCGCAAGAGTTTATCCGAAATCATAGGGCGCCACAGCCAAGTTTGTGGTCTTTGTGTGGCCAGTATGTGGTGGCAGTGTGGACTTTTCTTCTCAGGCTGCATGGAGGAAGGTCACACTGAGTGAAAATCTTTACAGCGGTGCATGTGTGTGGTCGTTGCCGGCCCGAGGAGCTGTTAGTAGAGATCGGTCCTGACGTCCTACACCAGATCTTGTTGCGAGGTTTGAAGAATGTGGAAGAGCTAGTTATTTTTTTCACTCTGCTCCTTTCATCTCTTTTTCTCCCTTTGTGCGTGTTTTACATCTGTCTGCAATCTCTCTACCTCTTTCTCTTTTTCTCTTTTGACCCCAGCCAAGTCTCTGTCTCTCTTTTTTTTTTTCTCAGACAACATCGCCCTATTTTATATGTGAATGTTCAGCTGCTGTAGAATCCAATATGTATGGCGGTAGCAGAGGGTTGGACTGTTTGTATTGAATTCTCTGTTGTGCCTCTGCAGGCTTCCGGCACTGTGGGTTCTGATGTAGTCTTGTTGTGGCTCTGTTTGTATCTTCTGCATGTGAATGTTTGTTTGGGTGTGGGACTGGGATTTAGTGAGCTTCACAGCTTTTTTAGGTATTTTTTTCCCCCCATTTTTTTGTATGAAACATTAAAGTGTCTCTCTCTCTCTCAGGTTGAGCACCGGGGAGGGGGATGGAGCGTGGTGTCCTGCAGGAGCCGTTTTCCCCAGCGGATCAGAATTCCTTCAGGTCAGATACTCAGTTTGTTTGAACAATTGCTTCAAGAACCAAAGTATAGTGTTTTTTCGGAAAACACACTTATTTGCAGTCTTGCTGAGAACCGCAAGATTGATGCCACTGCGAAATGAAGCTACAGCCAAAGGGGGTTAGATAACTTTGCATATTTTCACCTTCTAGCATCTCTGATCTCACTAATTAACACTTATCTTTTTGTTTAACTCTAAAAAAAGGCATTTTGTGGCTTTATGGGAGTTTATGTTTGGTGTATATAAATAGAGCAAGGCTATCTGTTTACCCCTCTCACTGGTCTTTATGCCAAGCTATACGCTAATGGCTGATAGCTTTAGCTTCATACTTAACAGACAGATCATTAATCTGTTTGTCAGTCTGTTGGTCCTTATTTTACTGAGTAATTTGTGCTTTAACAATGTGTTTCCTGTGTCCTGCAGGTAGACCTGCACAAACTTCACTTCCTGGCCCTGGTCGGTACCCAGGGTCGTCATGCCGACGGGCACGGCCAGGAGTTTGCTCGCAGCTATCGGCTTCGCTATTCCAGAGACGGAGTGAAATGGATCACATGGAAGGACCGATGGGGCCAGGAGGTAGGCAGGGGCTTTTTATTATGTTAATTGCAACAGAGCTGAAACCTGCTGTCTCCCTCAGATAAAGCAAAGAGACACTTTAATTTTTTTTAAATGAGATTAAGAGTGGAAACAACACCGGGAAGGTACATTTAAGATTGTTTTGGAGCCTTGGAAATTTTAAAGGGATATAGACACTGTTGTTTGTCTGGAGTGGACTCACTCCAATTTGTTTCCAAACAATCATGAACCTTCATGACGTTGCATAAAATCAAACATGTTTTATATTCAAAGCATGCACAGTACAAAGAATAGCAATTAAAATAAACTGTATCGAGAAAAAGCCTTTCAGATATAGAACTTGCAGCCATGTCTGACCATGATCACCTACCCACCCCCACACAAAAGCTTTGAACCCCAGTCATACATATTCACTGTCACTTTTTGGAGCAGATCTATGCTCTAAGGGTTATATGTTCCAGGTAAAATACTCCCAACTATAACTCAGGAGGACACAGGACTAAAAGAATGAATCTGTCAATTCCTTACACACACATACACACACATATAATCCCTCACACATCAGACAATAATCAAACAATGAAAATTCTATGAAAGCAAAAATTACTCCAACTCGTTGTCTCTCCATTATTTATGTGAGACAGCTTAATATCCTGTGACTGTTTAAATTTAATATCATGTTAATGGGCTGTCTAATTCATCTGCATTTGATTAATTTATTATTGATTGGCCACTGGAGCAGATTGGTATCAGGCCAGCTAAACAAAACTTTTCTGTTCAGGCAAAAGCAGCTTTCACCCTCTGAGATTTCAACACTATGCAATAAAATGCTTACCTTGTGCAGATAAAGGCAGCTCTTATTATGATTGGTGAACGTCCAATATTTTCCTTGGTGATTCCTTCTGCAGTGTGTTCTGTTACTCCCTGCAAGATAGCATGGGAATTTAGACCTGCAAACAACCAATGCTTTAGGGAAAAATTTCAGACAATCATGTTTGTTTTTACCCGTTCAGGTGTTATTTTAGAAAAAATGCCATGCCATAAATTCAATAAATTGCAAGCTGATGTAAATTTTGGTTAAAGGCTGCCCCTTTAAAAAAAACTGCCCGAGGCTGTCACTCTGAAATCAGTGGGTCCTCAAACCGTTGCATGTTAAAATAAAATGTTCAGTCAGTTAATTTGAGCTCCCTTTATAGATTAAAAGAATTCGAAAACACTTGCTGAATGATAAGTCAAAGCCTTCAGGCGAGATTCATTCAACCATACAAATGACAGGGAGGATGAGCAATGCGCTGTGTGATTGAATAGTTGTACTTCTCTCCCCTAGGTGGTGTCAGGGAATGAGAACACCTATGATGTGGTGCTGAAAGACCTGGGCCCTCCCATCGTGGCCCGCATGGTTCGCTTCTACCCCCTGGCCGACCGGGTTATGAGCGTTTGCCTTCGGGTGGAGCTCTATGGTTGCGTGTGGAATGGTAGGTGTTTGTGTGGAGGCGAGAAAGTGAGACACAAATAGACTGTAGAGATACTAAATGTCCCCTCTATAGCGGTTACTTAGGGATTTATTCAGTCTATATATCCTTGGCATGCCCATCATGATGAATCCAATCGCTATGACTGACTACCCATCGTCCCAGATTTACTCCCATATCAAACGGGAGAGGCGTGTTTGTTCGATGGTAATGAATATGAGAGCATGTTTTCACCATACGCCCCATGCAGTGATTCAAGGCGTTGCATCAAATTTACAACCCCAGTGGGCTTTCGCTCGGGTAAAAGAAGCCACACAGTGATAAATGTTGCGGGTCTCCATCTCTTCCTGAGGCACAATACTGACTAACTGTGTATTTACGACCGGCTCACCTTCTCCCCTTCCCCATCCGCCCTCCCTCAGTAAGCAGCAAGCGGCCTGTAAATCAGGGCTGCCACAGAGGCTTAAAGCTCCAGCTCCTGGTCTCTGTCTTCAGGGGGACCATCTTTCTGAAAAAGCGCTCTAATGTGGGCTCCAAGGCAGTGCAGCTCAGCCACAGGTTATACACAGTTTTCAGAGAGTCAAGTTTTATGCACTTTGGGACGCTCATCTCATCCCTTATCGTATATTTTGATAGTGTCTCTGCTGTGTGTATCGTTATACATTCAGTTCAGACCTGCTTGACCCTCATACACCCTCATACATGAAACGCACATCCACAGACACTTATTCTGTGCAAACAGAGCATACTGCACACATACTGTAAATCCTATGTGAAGCGTTGTATATTATGTTTAGCAGAGCTGCTGGCTGTGGTCCGTGTTGCTGACGTCAACCCTGGTCTCAGGGAGCCGGCTGATTAGCTGCACATCGGAGCAGAGAGACTTGAGTTTCACCGGTTAATGGTGACTGGGGCCAAGCAGGCCTGAGCGGAGGACTTCTCCGTTTGTTTTACTACTTAAGAGCCATCTGTTGCCATTTCCTGCAGAGTGATTATGGTTGAATGTTGGCCTCAGTAAACGTGTAGCTGCTAGTGATGAAAACGAAAAGCTGCACAAATTAAAAAAAGTTTCATATGCAGCTTGTCCGCGTCTGTCCATGAATAGAAACTAAAAAAAAAAACAGGTTTTGTTTCAATAAATTACTTGACTAATGCTGAATATTTTTTGAACACTTGATCACTCAGATGGGTTGAAGGCTTACACAGCTCCAGTGGGTCACGTCATGCACCTGTCTGGCATGCCTGTCTATCTGAACGACTCTACCTACGATGGGAGCACCGAGCAAGGGTAAGACACTTAAACGCTTCAGGCTTCTTTATCATTTTCAGTTTTATGTAGGAGTAAGCTTCTCATAAGCTACTTCCTTTGATTTTGCTCTATGGTGGCCTCGGTTGTAAAGTGCGACACTTTCTTACAATAAAGATCCACACGTGTTTCGGTTCATCTAAGTGGAGAGAAATGTGCCTTGATTGTTGGAAAATCAAAAGCTCCTCCACAGCGCTCATCACATCTGTTAGTACTGAAGTGGGGCCAAATCCTTTCTTGAAAGATTATTCTAGTGTCCGCCTAATCGAAAGGGAATAACATTGTTTTGTTTAGTCGCTCAGGGATTCGAGGTGTGTTTCCTGACCATAATGTTTTGGCAGGCGGCAAAGCCTGGGTGAGCTAGTAACTGGAGAGGGGGTTCCACACTTGCATGAGCTGTGTGGTTAATGGGGCTGAAATGTTTTGCTAGCGGGTGAGCTAACATTTTTGATGTAGTCCAGACGTATTTGTGGAACATGTGTGTGTGTGTGCACGTGAGAGAGAGACATAGAGGTCTGGGAGTGAGGGGACCTGTTTGATGACCTTGTAGTTTCTGTTGAGGTGTGTGAGAGAGAGAAAAGGGAAGAAATCTGTATGTGTCCCAACCTGTTTGTATATACATGTATGAACAATAGCTTATTAATGCATCTCTGCAAGTCAGCGCATGAAAACTCTTGTAAAAAGAACCTGACAGGTTGGTCATGGTGTCCAACGTCGCTGAGAGAATAAAACTTCATGTTTACCCCTGCACTCTGTGTGTGTATGTGTGTGTCTTCAGGATGCAGTTTGGAGGCCTGGGTCAGCTGTGTGACGGCGTCCTGGGTGGAGACGACTTCATTCAAACAAAGGAGCTGAGGGTGTGGCCTGGGTACGACTACCTGGGCTGGAGCAGGGAAGCTCTCGGGCAAGGCAGCGTGGATATTGAGTTCCACTTTGAGAAACCGCGTGTCTTCCACAACATGCAGGTGAGCAGGGAACGCTGTGTTTGTGTGACGGTGTTGGAGGGTTATGCAGGACTCTGTTATCCTACCGGAATCTCAGAGAGCTTTAGGCCGCCTGTAAATCAGAGATGTCATCGAGGCTAAAAGTCCCAGTTCCCGATCTGTTTCTTTTTTAAGACCATCTTTGTAAAATGTGCTCTGATGTAAGGCGTTGCAGCTCAGATCCTCCACATGTCAGTGATCATAAAGAATCTGCAGAATGTCAGAAAGTCAACTTTTATGCACATTCAGTCTCTTATCTGCCATATCAGATGTGATGGATGTATGATGTCTTTCATGTGTTGTTGTGTGTAAATGAATGTCAGACTGCTCTGTGGGATGTTGGAATCCCTCTGTTTTTCCTTCTGGCTTAGTGGTTAAGACATATAAAGTACCTTATCAGCGCAAAATCCCACACTGGATTCCAGCTGAGGGTCTTAGTTCGATGTCCTACCGCTACTCATTTTACCTGCATCTGTCTAAACAGTCAACCAAGCAGTTAAAAGCAATTTGCTAACAAGTAAACAAACAAAAAAGAGCCCATACAAAATGATAATGCAAATTTATTCTTAATCTGCTGCTTGTTTCACCTTTGAGAGGAGAAGAATTAATTACATTTAAGAGCACCATAAATTTACATATTAAAGAGGTAAAAGGGAAAAAAAAAACTTTCATTTAACTTTATTTATTTAACTCTGCCTTTGCATTTTATTTTGCATTTCAGATGAAGCTTTTACTTTCAACTTAACATTAAGAGTGCTTTGTTGAGAGCGCAGATATAATTTCTGTAATGCCGTTTGGCCTGAATGTACTAAGATATGATTTTCGGTCTGCATTAAAAAGCCCACAGAGAACCATTTGTTAACAAACACATTCTTTTGGTTAATTATTTATATCATTAGCATGACGATCATGTCATAGTGATTATAGTAGGACATTAAGCTGATTATTTCTTTTTGTCTCTGATGAAAATTCATGTAGCTCCAACCAGCGTGACCCCCGAAATGAACTCCAGAAGCACAGTTGTATGTGTGTGTCTGTGTGTTTGTGTGTGTGTGTATAATGACTATGTTATTGTGTCTCACCAGAAAACAACATTTTGACTGGAATAGCTCTGGAGCCATTTCATTTAGGGATTTAATGTGCCATTGTTTATCATGGGTCTGTTCTCAGTTCCCTGGGTGCCACCAAGTTTCATCACAGTCTATTTGTGTATCTGTGTGGCTTTTGGGGTGAGTTTGTGAAGCGAAAGGAGGGAATGATATATGAAGCAACCCAGTTTGAGTTATAATTGCGCTGTCTCGTTGAATGCTAGTTGGAATGTCGGTTTGGGTGGGATTCACCCTTGACATGAACATATTGAACAGCACGAATCCCTGGCCGGTGTTATAAAGTGACAAGTAATCTTTTACTTGCAGATGTCTTGTTTTGACTGAGAGCCAAAGTTTCTGGTTGTTCTCCCTCAGGTTTTTTTTTTCACATATTCGTTATTATTTTAGTGTTTCTCAGTTACCTTTAAATTCTTCCCCAGTGGTATTACTAGTGTTTTTCCAAGGCTTATCCTGTGTTTCCTGCCTTCTCCCCAGTGGGTTTCCCCTCACTGAACTCAGCTGACAGACATCGTTATGCTAGCCTGGCAGAGCGGATATGTTCAGAAACACGGGTCAAATAAATAAAAAGTGGGAACTTGAACCTAAATCTTGCCTCACTTGTCTCTGTAGTTCCTTAACCTGCATGTTGTCACTCTCCCAAAGGGAAATTTGCTCTTTGACCTTTTGACAGTCGTAACCTGCGCTTCCTATAAGACCTTTAACAGACCAAGGACGCTCATTTTTCTTCGTAAACATCCACTTCTGTTCTATGGGACCTTATGTTAAACTTTTCTTTGTAAGCTTGTGTGGAACACAGAGAAACTAAACAGAAAGATCAGAGAGAATTCTCAATGTAGGTTAGATTTATGGTGAAACAAGCAAAACACAATGAATGTAATGTTATGCTCTTAAATTAAGCTTTGTGCAGGTTATTGGAGCTGTGCTCCCTCAAGGAGTAGTGTATTACTTTGGTTCTGTTGACTTTATCAGACCCCCACCACTACAACCAACATACTCTACATACCCCCACCTCCCCATTAGAATCAAATACATGTCAGCTCAGCATCTGGTGCAGCTGTTCTTCCTGTGTCTCGTGTGTGTGTGTGCATTAACATGTGGATTAGGTTAGAGAGGCTGGCCTCGCATTAAATGTGAGGCTAATGGCTAACCTGTCGGAGCAGCTTTTGCACCGCCTCACCTCTCTTGAGGAAAAAGAGTCTCCTACCATCTCCTCATTAATTTCTATCTCTCGGATCTATAGTTTTGACCTCTCACTCCCTCATTTAAACACACTACATCTTCCTCCACACTCCCTCTCCCCTCACCTCAAGCTCCCTTTTCCTCCTTCCAGCCACAACGACGCCTCATATATTAGATCAGCTTTTATGGATTCTTGGCTTTGGCCTAACCCCGCCTGTTAAAACAGGGAAAGATACATCTCCTGTTCTTTTTAAATCGTCTTCTGTCTTATACATTCTTTTCATCCTTCCTTTCTTTTTCCCCCTGTGTTCTAATTTTGTTCATTTGTTGTCCTGCTCGGCACGAAGTCGTGCCAAAGCAATTATGGTTGAACAAGATGAGAATGTGCTATTAATTTTGCGTGTTAATTGAATTTCCTCTTGCCTTTCCTTGAATAATTAATAATTAAGGCCCCAATTTTCCCTGAGTTTCTTTGGAGGTTTGCAGAAGGGCTGAGCGCATTTAAACGGGCAGATGGCAACAGGATTGTCCATCGTCTCGCATCACTTCATCTGTATTATTTCTCCGCACTAACACACTTGTCTCCTTCCTTCAGGTGCACAGTAACAACCGTCACACCCAGGGCGTGCGAGTCTTCAGCAAGGTCGAGTGTCTTTTCAAGCCTGGCATCTTGCAGCCCTGGTCATCTCCTCTCACTCTGCCTGTGCCCCTGGAGGATCTAAAGGACCCCTCTTCTCGACCCATCTCCCTCCCACTGGGCGCCCGGGCGGCTCAGATCCTCCGCTGCAAATTCTACTTCGCTGACCGCTGGCTGCTCATCAGCGAGATATCCTTCCTTTCTGGTAGGAGACAGATCTGATAAATTTTTCATATGGGAGATATGTCAGGGTTTATTTGGCTCTTTCTTCCATTGAGGCAACTATGTCTGCACTTTCCTGGAGGTCTCCTAAAGGCCTGGCTTTAACCAGACAATAGCTAAAATATAGACTGCGGCATTTGGAAATCTGATTGTTTTCCTGTGGGTAAAAGTCCACTGAGGATTTTTTTTAAAATGCTGAAATAAAAGCCAAGTTAAAGAGAAACTCAAAAATCTTATGAGCTGCATTTGTTTCCAGGCTTGTGAGAGAATCCCATTCGGAATGAAGATTTTGTCCTTGTTTTGTGTTTTTAATTGATTATGTATTGGGATTTTTCACAGTTGTCCAGACATTGGCAGGAAGTAAACAGAAAATTCATGCCGTTGTGCTCAAACATCAGAAGGTTTAATTCTTCCCTTAATTAGTCAGCTTAAACCTGGCACTTTAAGAGTGAATGGACATACCATGAACGCAAATGTTGCATCAGCTATTCTTTATGTCACCTCATTAACTTTAAAGTTTCTCAGAATCAGAGAGTGTTTACTTAAAAATTACCTCCATCCTCTTAATTTGTTGTCTTGTCTTCACTATCTTCCCTGTTTAATCTGAAACAGACCCATGCTGCATGTTCAAAAGGGACTTCCATATCTTCTTATAGGATTTATGCCTGTTTGATTGGGAGTCAGATAGAGAGGACTCCTCTGCTGCTCCCCAACTGAGATTACTGTGACTAATTAAACTGTCCTCTCAACTCAACAATACTGTCAGCTGTCGCATGATAGGAATTAACAAAATGCTTCGTGATCACACAGTACTCAAGCTTAAATGCCTCAACACAGCAGTCATCTGGCGTGTCTGGTTGCTCGGCTTCGCTAGGATCTCGTACCAGCACACTGGTTTGCCTCAAAGTCCTGACATTTGCAGTGAACCACCAACTCCTGCAGCCGAATGTTTTCAGACGAGACAGAGCTGACTTACATTTGATCCTTTAGTATCAAAATATTGCTAATCTTTAGCAGTTTGGTAACAATTGCATCAACAAGACTATCTACCCGTGTGATCGACTGTTAGCGAACTATCCACAACACTGAGGTGTTTTTCGAGGCTAAACAGCAGTACCACGCAGTCATTTGGGTTAGTCAGTGAGAAAATGGTTCAATACCCTGTCAAAAGCAACACAGTTCCCTGAAATGAATGTGTTTGTCAGAAAACGCAACCAGCTGTGACCACAATCCCTGTTTCCCAACATCCAACAGGCAGACGGTGTGTTGTGACATATGAAAACCACCAAAACATGTAAACATGATTCATTTTCATTAAATTGTCTCCTTCCTCTCTTTCTCTTTTTCCCCCTCAGAGCCGTTTGACAATGATGTCAGAGACACTGATTCATCTGCCACAAATCTTCCTGAGATTCCTGACACCGGTTCCTCTCCTCCTCTTGTTAATCACACCACCTCCTCCCCCACAACAAGCCACAGCTCCTCCAACACCACCACTGGCCCATCTGGTGAGCCCTTCTGTCGCCCCTCTTCATCTTTATCGTCCCGCTCTTCACCCCGACATCTTCTTTTGTTTACTACCCTTTTTTTTCCATCCACAACTCTTTCCCAGTTTGTCTCCTTTCGTCACCCACCTTGCTGCTTCATCCACCCCTCCTTACTGCTTTCTCTAATTCCCCTGATCTCTCCTTCATCACCTCTTGTCTCCACTCCCATCCCTCCCTTTCTCTCTCTAGTTGTGATGAGTGTGAGCATGTCGGCAGTGTGTCTAAGCCGTGCGTCTCAAGCAGAGCCAAACGCAGGCAGAGCCAAAGGAGGCCCATGCCTCTCCATCACGAGAGCTGAAATCTTGTGGCTTTGAGTGAACATTTTCTCAACCAAAAAAAAAAAAAACCATGAAAGTTTACCTCACAGATTTCATCATACTTAAAGGGCACGAGAAATCTTGCATTAAAAACATAAAGGTCAAATGTTTGAACTCATAATCTTTATCATCTGTTTGGCTTTTAAAAAAAAGTTGGTGAAAACTTTTAGGGATTTTTTTTTTTTTTTTAAGATGAGTGAAAAGCAAAATGAGCCAATGAGTCCTGCTATCCATGACTTCCTCTCTCCTCACCACCCTCTTCTGAGTCTTCATCACCTCTCTTCTCACACATTCCTCCTTTGTCCATCCCTCGTTCCTCCAGAACCCCCAACCTCCACCATCTCCTTCATGACGGACACCACTGGTAACTGGACGCTGTCAGGTGAGAGAGCTAAAAGAAAAAAGAAAAAGAAAGAGAAAACCCCAAACAGACAAAAAGAATTTAAAAAGAGAGATGAATCAAGGGACATGCCGCTCGCTGCATCTGCTCTGGCCTTCCTCCAACATCTTAAAACGGTCCCACCGCTCAGCAGAGAGTTCGATGTATAATGGAGGAGGGAATAAAGGGGCAGGCTTTGGCACTGGGCTCTGTCCCCAGGGTTTGAAGATATACAGCAGAAGGAAAAACACTAACGGAGCTATAATACATTATATTTATGTACAATAACAACTTGGCTTCCTGTGGTCTCACAAACTGCATGATTTTTTTTCACCGGGGAGTTGGCTCTGTTCTACATAGTTAAACAATAACAGTCCTTTTTTTAAAAGCTGGAAAATGTTTTCTGGGGTGTGTGTTCTGCTTTGTCCTTGTTAGTGGCTGTGGTCAAACGGCTTTGTTTGGGTTTATTTATTGCCCGCATGGTGTTGAACTGACGGAGGGAGGGAGAGAGAGAGAGAAGGGTGACAATGTGGTCTGTAAATCTTTGGCTGGTAAATGTGTGTGAGTGTGTGTTCTTGCAGGTGTATATGAGCGCATACACATAACAGCAACACATATAGTAAATGTACCTGTTTTTGATTATTTTTAAACTGAATTATTTCGCTCAAGACTGACAATTAAACTGGTTTTAAGAGTTTGTTTAAAAGCAAACTTCAGGCTATATTGTACTGGGGAAACTAGTATAGTTTCATCCGTTGTTCAAATAACAACCCGCACTTGACCTTCAAAGAGGAAAAATATAACTGGATCAGATTAATAGTTGACTGTGAGGCTGTTGAGAAGCATAACAGTGTTCACATTCTGTTCTGAAAGCAGCAGGCTCTGAGAAACGCTGTGGTGTGAGTGGGCACACTGGGTGCACACTCAAACAGACAATCCCTATCAGATGTTTTTGTAAGCCCAATGAAGCCAAGTGCGTGACTGAGCTGAAAGAGCTAATGCTCTCAGACTGAACAGCGCATAAACTTGAGCCAGCATGCAGTCATACGACATTCACAGAGAAACAGACAGTGGTGAATTTATATATATATATATATACACACACACACATTACATCAGATCCACAAATATAACAGCAGGCTGTGGACAGTCAAGCACAGTCACATGCAAACACCTAACATTTCCTTCTGCATTCTCCACTTCTAGATGGAGAATTTGGTGCCAGCACACCGAGGGCGGGGCTTCCCGTGGCCAAAGATGACAGCAGTAATACAGCTATTCTGATTGGCTGCCTTGTTGGCATCATCCTCCTGCTGCTGGCTGTGATTGCTGTCATTCTGTGGAGGCAGTATTGGAAAAAGATACTGGGCAAGGTGAGTCAAACCTGAGGTTACATGCAATGCTTGAGTTTGACTTTAAGCAGCCATTCCTAATTGTAGTTGGCAGTTTTGCTGAAAGAGGCCTTCACCTGCACTTTCTCATGTTCATGTTCAGTAGCTTTATAGGATCAGATCACCCACGCAGTCTTGGTTTTATTAGAAAAACATCCGTCTCTGAGATTTCTATTACCACCCTAATACGTCTGAGGTAAAATAACATTTTGTTTGTGTTCCTCAAAGCTTTGGAAAACTCGACATCCTCTTACTTTTCCCAGGAACAATGCCAGGGTTACTCAGGACAGTTCATAGATCTTGATGTTGTTTTCATCACAACTAGTTTCCAGAGCCTAATAAACACAAAGTGAGAAAAGATGCTTTCTGTGTGTAATTCAGATGAACTGCACCTTTAAAGCAGTTTTAAATGATTGATAGCAGGCTGAGATAACAACTGTCAGGCACTTGGAAGCGTACGGCTGTATCTCCGTCTGGATGTGTTGTGGGAATCTTTTTACATTTACTTCTGATCGTTCAAAGATTGGAGGCTATTTCTGCAGTTGTGTTGCCATCTGCTCGAAGGATTTAAATGATGCACTGCCAGTTTATTAGCCACAGTAAGGTAAAGCGAAAGCAGTCTAACACAACAGTTGTGAAATGAATCCTGCCTTCAGGAAGGAAGGTACACTTCCAGAAGTTGTTTTAAAGTGGTGTTGAAAGTTAGTTTGTGTTGATGTTGGACTGTGTTGTATTGAGAGCTGTAGGTCCTTGTACTGAGCCCAACCTCACTGAATGTACATAAAGTTAGATTAAGTAGAATCAACACTTCTCTAATGCAGTTCCAGCAGAAACAGAAAACTTAAGCTTTATTGAGAAAAGGATTTATTGCTTTCTTTTGTATTAGACTTCATTAGTTTCAGCGAGATGTATCTGACAAACTGGACACTGAATGTACCTTATTTGCTTGTAACTCCTCCGTCCCTGCAGGCTCAGGGAAGTCTGTCCAGCGATGAGCTGCGAGTTCACCTGTCTGTTCCCTCGGACAACGTGGTCATCAACAACACACACAGCTACTCGAGCCGCTACCAGCGCATCCACACCTTCCCTGACGACCGCGACCATGACAGAGAGGGGGAAGGAGAGTACCAGGAGCCCAGTGCTCTGCTGCGACCACGGGATTACAGAGACAGCACAGGTAAGCTGTAAACACACACATTTGAGCACACAGTCAGGGAGTGCTATTAAGGATATGATAGGGTCAGTTGTTTCTGTTGTAGATAAGTGATTTAGTCCAAAAAACAAATTAATAATTGGCATTCAGCATGGTAGCGTGACACTGAACATGAGTATTGTGACATACGACATGCTAACAGGGTTTTAAACATACCACATGTTAAATGGTCGGGGACAGAGATTGATCCAGTCAGCCGCAGGCAATTGACATGGAGACAGTGGGAAATGTGAAACAATGCATTTTTTCTCATATGCACAGAATTTACATTTTTACAAATATTATTGTGGTTTGTAAGGATTGCTTTGTTTTGCGTGCCTCCTTTCAAGCTTTCGCAAACCTCTGACTTTTGATTGTACCATTAAGCTCAAACTCATTTGCCAGGATGAGACAGCATGAGAGAAAAAATGTGCGGTGCATATCCAGAAAACACTGGTATTACAGCGTATTTCACCACACCAAACAAAAGTAAATCAAACCACACACCCTGCAAGGATGAGTGCTTTCAAGGAGATGCACGGCTCAGTGGGGGCACAAAGGAGCTATTGTTTTGAGAAAAGGGAAGAAAGAGAAAAGAGGGAGGAGAAAAGGAGGAGTAAAAAGATACAAGACATTCCTCCACTTGCATTGCACCGCAGGAGGTCTGCATGGCGTTTTAACTAGGTGCCTGTGTGAGTTTGAAATAACATAAGTAACAGAGACATTATTTCATCAGCTTGTTTTTGTTGTGTTCCTTGTGCCCAGAGTTGTGTTAACGTTGCCTGTTCTCGCATTGCTCTCCTCTTCTGTGATCCATGTGTTTGTGCAACCCCTCCTCCTTCCCCTTGCAACATAATGGACATGCTAACGCCGTCATGCTAATTATCCTTGTTGTGGTTTTTATTGTGTGTGTGTGTGTGTGTTTTTTGTACCACATGCCATTTTTTTTTTCTATCTGTATGATCCATATCACGGTTCGTGCGTGTACCCCTCGTCTCGTCCTGTGTGTTCGTGTGTGTGTGTGTACATGTGTGTTTGCCCTCCCAGCCTTGCTGTTAAACAACCCAGCCTATCACCTGCTCCTGTCAGATCACAGAAAAGGCCAGAGACCCCTAACAGTTCCCAGCACCGCTCAGGCTCAGGAAAAGAGCCTCAATGTGCCCCAGGGTAAGACAGCTCAAACTGGGCCAACACAGTGAGGAGGAGCCCCCGCCTCACTTCCTACCTACCTATCTGTCCAGGGTCGGGGCAATAGACGTACTCCCACAGCTTTTTGCATGTGTCTAACATTTATCATCCCTCCTGTTACTCACACTATTAGTCACTCTCATTCACTCACCACTCGACATAACTCCTGCTTTGTTTGAAGTGATGGTTTGGTATTTGGGGAATTGTACAACTTGTCAGACTGAACACATTGACCGATAAACTCAAGGCTGTTTGTTCAGTCATTGCTCGCAGTGCAGCTCTGTTCACGGCACTGTCTTTGTTCATCCATCATTTCATATACTGAATAATATACTGCAATATCTCTGCAAGAACTGTTAAATGGGTTCATATAACATTGGATACAGATTTTTGTAAAACTCTCCTTTGACTTTTCATCAGAATTTATTTAACTGATTGATTTTTTTTCCAATGAACACCTAAAAAAAATTACATTCCCTTCTCACTCAGATGTATTGTGTGTTTGGTGCCAATAAGCAAATGGTAACAAAGGTGGCTAACACTGTAATCATACCTGCTAAACAGAAACAGGTCAAAGACGTCAGGATGTGAGGATGTTAGCATACCAACATTAGCATCTGCCTCACAGCAGTGATAAGTGTCGCTTCAAAGAGCTGTTTACATAAGTGTAGACCTGCAGTCGTATTATCTCTATTATGTTTAATGATGATCAGCTCAAATGTTAGCTATCTGTGAACCAACAAACCAACACGATAAAAACAGACAGCTTATGTAAAGAACAAGTCATAGGTTTTTTGTTGGATGCTTACTGGCTTCATGCTTATAATTATTTTTCTGTATTTTTATGAATATAGCATAAATTTTAACAGTTACATAAAAGTATGTTTTTAACTATGTGCTGTAGGAGTGTATATCGATGTGTATTGTAAGGTTTCCTACCATTTTTAGTATGATTTTATAAAAGATATATCTCAGTATTTAAGACCACGTTTTTGAATGATGTGTGCTGGATGAACCTCATGAAAAACTAATCGTGTTCAAGGTTACAATGCTGCACCTTCTGACATAATTGAAACTTAAAGAGGTGTTTAAATTTTATTAGCAGTTACAGCAGCAGAAAACGACCACATTCCAGAAAGATTGATTCCAGAAAGGTGCACTTATCCATCACGAGGACTTCATTTATCTCTCTGATTTTGAAACCTTCTGCATGATTCAACAGACATCCAGGAATTAAGTAGGGAAAAATAGTAAGAGGCGATGCAGATCTCTAGCATGTGTGTTGAGGCCAAAGTCTTTTAAATGTGCCAAACCTCTCGTTTAAAACTCAAGGAGTCAGTGATAAACGACCTTGTACTAGTTCAGAACGAGTAAATTCAAAGAACTTTTTTGTATGTTTTTTTTTTTTCAGTTTTACAAGGTTTTGTTATATTGTCCTACATTACAATCTTTTTAGATTTTCTTGTTTTTTAAAAAAAAATTTTGTCATCATCCCAGGCTTTAATTTATCAAGTATTCTTTTGTTTTAAGACTCTATTTTTGCAAAGAACCTTGTAAATTTGTGTTTTGGAAAAGTGCTGTGAAAAGGTTATTTGCCTTAGTCAGCTGGATTCCCCTAAATCCAAACTATCCCTTCATAACAGGTTGTCTGACTTTCATCCTCTCTCAGACTTTCGCAAAGCAAAACAATTTGTTATTAATCACGCTGTAATAAGTAGTAATCTCTCTGTTTGATCCACTGTGTCTGTCTCGTCTCCTCAGCCTGTGGTGTGGACATGGACATGGAGAAGGGTTTCCCTCAAACTCAGGAGGAACCTCCTCCTTACCCCGGCTCCCCTCCCTACCCCTCCCTGTCTCCCCCCGTATCTCCCCCATTGCCTCCCAGCGTTCCTCACTACGCTGAGGCAGACATCGTGAGCCTGCAGGGTGTGAGCGGCAACAACACCTACGCCGTGCCCGCCTTGGCCTCCTCAAGTCCGGGGGCTGACGCCGCCCCGCTGCCGGAGCTGCCGCGCCAGTGTCTCATCTTCAAGGAGAAACTGGGAGAGGGACAGTTTGGAGAAGTGAGGAATCACCTGGGAAATGTGTGTGTGCGTGTGTTGGAAGATTGATAGTGCTTTTACAATGTCTGTTCCTCTTTTCTTTTTTTTTTAAAGGTGCACCTGTGTGAGATCGAGAACCCTCAAGATCTTCCCAACCTGGAGTTCCCTTTCAATGTGAGGAAAGGTCGCCCCCTTCTGGTAGCAGTGAAGATACTGCGCCCAGATGCATCCAAGAATGCCAGGTCTGTGACTTCTACACAACTTCAGTGTGGTTCAGTTTTTCTCTCTGCTTTAAAGCTTAACTCATCTCCTCCTGTTTTGAATGTGTTCACTGAACTGCATCACTGTATAGAAATAAAAGTATAAAAGTAATTAAAAAAGTAGCCCTCTGAATGACACTTCTTCTGTTTCTGTGCAAAGCTAACTGAAACTGACATTGTATCAATACAATTTGAATACTATTAAACCTAAACCTTTGCTTCAAATACTATTAAAAGAACTATCTTGAAAAAACTGAAAATTAACTTTGCTCCAGTGTGTGTTGTCTTCATGCTTTTGTCTGTTTTGTGAGTTTTGCACTGTTGAACACACCAAGTAATCACCATTTTTGTGCTACAGTCCTACCAAATTAGGTTTGAAATCAGTCTTGATGATGAAAAGGGTGGTGTGTAATGATGCAAAATAAAAAAATCAATAATTCCCCTAAATGCATTTAAAGAATAATAAAATATTGAGCTTTGAAAAGAAGAACGGCCTGATTTTTGTGTTAAAATGTAAAAAGTTTTCAGGAAGTAAAGATATCTGAAAAACTTACCTCCTACTTCTGGGAGTCAGTTAGAATCAGAGCGCTCTTTAATGTACCTTATCAACATATTAATTATTTATAGTTAATGTTTCAGTAATGAACTACCTGATATCACTAAGACAGCACTAAGACAGCACATAGCAAATACTCCAACACATAATGTGTTTTTCTCTCATTTTAGCCTTGACTCAGTCCCACAGCTCCAAAGAAAAAAACATCTGGGCCTCTGTGGTTTTCTGGATGTTTGCTTCCTTTCACCAGCAGCTTATTTACTTCTCCTCTTTGCCCTTTTTGCGCTGGGCAGGTGAAAACAGCTCATGTGGGCTTATGTGCTTGGAGTGGTTGTCCCGGGTTTATATGGGAGGTTAGTGAGAGACAGAGCCCTGCAAACATATTGACCAGTAAAATAAATGAATGAGGTGGAAAGCCAAATAGAGCTGTGGACTGAAACTGAGGTGTTGATTCATGGGAGAATCAGCAGTTTTCTCACTTCAGTGGTAACTTTAAAATGGTCTCAGTAAAGCTTTTAATATCCTGAGGGATTTGTTTTAAAGAACTAACCTCATCATCTTTTACTTCTGTCCTTTTGCTTCATCTCTTCTCTTTCAAACACTTTTCTCTTTTTTATTCTCTAAAGCACCTCACTCTTCCCTCTCGCCCTGGTAGGAACGACTTCCTGAAAGAGGTGAAGATTCTGTCTCGCCTGAAGGATCCGAACATCATCCGTCTGCTGGGGGTGTGTGTGAGCAGTGATCCTCTCTGCATGGTCACCGAGTACATGGAATGTGGAGACTTGAACCAGTATCTTTCCCACCGAGTGCTCCTGGACAAGACAGGGCCTTCACACAACACCCCGACCATCAGGTAAGACAGAAATGTGCACACACACTTCACACATACACACAGAATTGAATGCACACTAAGACACAGCTTGAAATTATTTATAATTCAGCTCATCTGTCAACTTTTTTTCCCCCTAGTTATCCAGCCCTCATCTCCATGGCCAGCCAGATCGCCTCAGGAATGAAGTTCCTTTCCTCCCTCAACTTCGTGCACCGGGATCTGGCCACACGTAACTGCCTGGTCGGGGGTGAGAGGGGTGAGAGCGGAGAGGATCGGGGTGGTGAGCGTCACATCAAGATAGCTGACTTTGGCATGAGCAGGAACTTGTATGCTGGAGATTACTACAGGATCCAGGGCAGAGCCGTGCTGCCAATCCGCTGGATGGCCTGGGAGTGTATCCTCATGGTGAGAGGCCAGGAGTGTGTGTGTGTGTGTGTGTGTGTGTGTGTGTGTGTGTGTGTGTGTGTGTTCATGCATCTGGTGGTGTGAGATGGTTACAATACTGTCTGTGATGTTGCCCTCTTCAAATACTTTGGAGAGAATCTGTAACATAACCAACAGTTTACCTGACTTCTCTCCACAATTTCCTCTTTGCGTTTATATTACCAATAGATTTTTGATCTACAAGTAACAACAGAAACTACAAAATGTGGCTGTCAGTGTGTTTGTGTAATAGAGATGTAACCTTTGATTTAACTGCAGTTTAGCCCTCTTCAGTTCCTTTCTCAATCAAGCTTGATTTGTATTGCAACTTGCATAAAGGTTATCGCAATTTAGTGAGAGCTCAACGTACCGCAAACTACAAACATGTGCAAACAACAAATTTTCCTATGATAATAATACTGATACTTATTTGAATAAAATTTGATGAGGGATATAATGTGTGTTTGTTGGGTCTGTGTCTTCCAGGGAAAGTTCACCACAGCCAGCGACGTGTGGGCGTTCGGCGTCACTCTGTGGGAGATGCTGAGCGTTTGTCAGGAGCAGCCGTACTCGAACCTCACAGACGAACAAGTCATCGACAACGCAGGAGAGTTTTTCAGAGATCAAGGCAGACAGGTACAACAGCACTGAAATATTTTCTCATCAGAGACATTAAAGAAATCTCTGTATGCCAACCTTTACCGGTGCAATCACTATAATTTTCAGCTCGGCACAAGGCTGATCTGCTGAAGAACTGAACTGGTGTTTAAGTGTTGGTTCTCAGTTAATCATTGAGATATTAACACAGTCTCTCTTTTTTTTTGCTAATAAAAGCTGTCCTTCACTTTCCTTTCACTCAGAGTTTTTGCAGGTTTTCATTATATAATCGATGCTACTGAATGCAAAGCAGCAAACTGGGTACAGCTAATGACTGACTGTGTGGATTTTCACATTATCAGACTCTCAGGTGTTTTTACCAAACCTCTTATTCATCTGTTTAAGTTTTAACGGAGTAACATGCCAATTGAAAAGGCATGCTATTTTGCAAATGACCAAACTACAATGGTAAATAACAATTTAAAAAGAGCAGGGCTATAAAATAATGATATACTTTGCGTTTTTGAACATTTGCATGTCATAGTTAAAAGTTGATGGGCTTTAACAGGAGTTAGAAAGGTCTCATTAACCACATGACACCACCTTCATACGCCTCTGTCTCTTTCTCGCAGGTGTATCTGAGCAGGCCGGCTGTGTGTCCCCAGGGTCTCTACGAGCTCATGTTGAATTGCTGGAACAGAGACTGCAAGCTCCGCCCGTCCTTCGCCTACATCCACTCCTTTCTTACCGAGGACGCCATGAACATGGTGTAGAGAGAGAATCAGAGAAGGGCAGCAGCGTTAAAGAGGGGGAAACGTCTTGCACGTTCATGCGTCTTTGCAACAGTGAGGCATTGTGGTGAAGATGCTGCACAGCACAGGCAGATGAGGAGGGAGAGTGGGTTGCTCGCTTTTTTTATATTTGTACTTTTTTTTTTGGGAGGATGGGGCTGAGACGCCGCTGGTTCGGTTTATTTTCACATCAGACCCCAACCCCAAAGGCAAATCTAACCCCAGCTTTAGATAAGGAAACATTCGGAGCTACATTTCCCAGTGGTTGGTGGTGGGTGCAGTCTGCGTAGGAACTTTCTCTTCTCTCAGATACTTAAGGAGGGTTTGTGTGACTGGTGATTAAATGCTGTAGAGTTAGTGACACGGGAAGCTTCACAGACTAAATGACAGAAATACTCCAATCTATGACCACAGCAAGCTAGGAAGTAAATAAATCTTAAGTTTGATGACTTTGAAGGTGCACACAAACACACATGCACTTGACAAACAAACTCCTCAACAGAAAACTGATCATTGAGACATGAAAAGGCACACAGTGATTATCTTGTTATTTATACTAATTAAAACCTACATTACACATTTTATTTAGTCTAACTCAGTTGAATCCAAGCTTTAGCCCATATGAGACACAAAAACATGGCAACCCACTAACCGCCTGTAAGAAGATTTTAAAACTTCAGACATCGCAAGACATGAGTGATGCAGAAATCTCTCCATGATTCCTGACCCTTCATCAATGGTCTGTCTCAGCCCCAAACCCTTAGTTACCACATCCACAGCTGTACCTCCAAGCTAATGTGGACTAATGTTTAACAATGTGGACCAGACAACAGCAGCCCCCCCTCTGCAATGTGATTAAATCATGTTTGCTCTCAAGCACCAATGCCCCCTCCAACCTCAGAGTCCAAGCGGTTTTTAAATCCCATCTTTGAGCCACAGAGAAAGAAACTGCATCCCCGCTGCCAGTTGGACGTCTCAAACCTGAGAAAAAGAGCACAGAAGAGGAGGACAGTCTGCTGCTGCTGCTGCTGCTGAAACCAGAACGACTTTTCCAAGCAGAGAGACAAAACTGCCAGCTGGGTAGACATGACACATCTTCAAACGCTCCTGCTCAGGTGTTTTGGCAATTTTTATTTGTGTCTGGCTGTGATCCAGACACAAAGGATGATGTAAAATTCCAAAACCAGCTGCACTTTAAATCCTACATATATAAACCCCCAGCCACGATATAAACTCTTCTCTGTGAGGGGCCTGATATGATTCCTGTCTATGTGGATCCGAAAGCATTTCACTTGCAGTAATTTCAGATATTTGCCAAGGGAGATCGCAATTCAGGACAGTCTGTCTGCCTTTTCAAATCCTCTCCCATGAGGCATTGCAGAGCCATCAGATGTAAAATATTATTTAATAATGGAATGGCACCATCAGTTCATCTCATTTCAAATCCATGCCACCTTTCTGCTCTGAAACTCAAATTCATGTGTTGAGATGGGTCGAACAATCACTCATCCAAACACGTTACTGTATTTTAAATTCACAGTTATGAATTGCTCAAACAGGGAATGCTGGGAGTCCTGATTTTAGTGTGAATGTCAACATCAACCTCTGCATTATCCCACATTAGTACATTAAGCTGACCATGGTAGAATGAATGCATCTACCTTACTGATTGTATAGCACTGTAAGTCAGTCCTGGGATAAACAAAATTAAGTAATACATGTTTACTGTGCCATTTGAGTAATTTTTGATACACTGTAATTCAGCTAAACCCATATTTTTATATACAGTCTGTACTTAGACACTCCTTGGTGTCCGTTTTTTTCCTTTTGTGTCTTTGAAGTTAAGCATAATAGTATGTACATATTTTATGGACAGAATTGTAATTTCTTTTACTAATATATGGAAAACTCTTTGTTACATTTGGGGTCTTCTGTATCTCTGTAGAACGCTTGCTACCTTGATGCCATTGTAATTCATTGTTGTCTATTTTTGTAGATGTTTTAATAAAGTTAACCTTTTCAAATAAATCAAGATGTGAGCGAGGATTGCGGCCTAAAATTACATTCATTTTCCATCAATCTTCTAATTATCTTTAAAGTGTATTAATAATTTGATATATAACACAAGACGACAAAAAGCAAATATTGATCATTGCGAAGAAAAAAACTTGATTTGTCTCTTACTATTTACGGGTTATTAAAATTACTAAATACTAAAATAGTTACCTAATATTCTTCAGTCCACTCAGTAGCTTAAACTTGTTAAATTTGTCATGTGTAACTTCTGCCACTAGAGGTCTCATCATCAAAACAGTGAAAACAAGTTGTTAAGTTGCGTGGGATCATGGAATTTATTTTATTGTTAAGTAATCATCATTTAAGGTGGAGCTTTATCCAACTGATTAAGGCAGAAATGCTCACAGGCAAGATAAAGTACTGAAGCTACACATTAAGTCAGGTTTGTGACTTTCTTTCTCACAACTGTTACCTTCCATAAAATAATGGATTTCACTCAGTTTGAACACTGTTGGAGACATTGGTAATTACACAACTCAGCAAAACATTAAACAAAGATATGGTTTATTATTAATTTTTGGAATGTATATTTTGTTCACAACCTTTGGCCACTTTGGTGAAATGATTGATAGAAAAAAAAACAAAGCAACAGGTTTCATTAACTATTTTATATTTTATTGTCTACATAATATTTCACAACAAGTAAATCTTGATTATCTGACACAAGTATAGAACATCCCCACTATGTAAAAACTGCTTACTGTCAACTTAAAGGATATACATGCATCTGCACATTTTTAAAGTTAGTAAAGATTAGACAGGAGAGCGTAAAAAAGAAGTAGATTTGGCTTTCATCTACAGCTGTCTCAGTGACAGCAGATGGCTTCTGATCAGTTGCATATGACAAACAATTACCTGACGGAGAAGTGTAAAAGGCTTAACTGGAAGAGGTCGACTCGACTTCCTGGTTGAGCCTTGACCAGGCACTTGGCAATAACAAAATTCATAAGGCCTGGAAGCTTAGAGAAGAACCTGAAAAAAGAGTTAATTAGCTCCAGAAAAGAGGTACTGAACTGTCAAAACTGTCTGTCAATGAGAGATAAAATTGGCCAAACTCTATAATACTCAAGAACACATAGCTAAGGAAAAACGTACACCAACTTAAAGGACCACAAAAGCTGGACTTTGTCAGTTTAAACTTTAGGCAGCTATTACTTCAAAGCAGCAGGCTAATAAGTCAACTGGTTAGTTAGAGTCCTTCTTTACTTGTCATGCAAATGTTAAGCCTGCAGATAATGCTGCAGCAATGTCAACATTTTTTCCACCACAACATACTTTCATTGGTTTGAAGGGGAAACCCTTTCAGCACATTCTCACGTATCACTTCCTTCCCTTTCACTCTAGGACCCAAAGAAAATCCTTTCATCTACACTAAAACTGATATTTTACTAGTTCAGTAACATGACTACTGCGCAGAGATATGTGGAAAAAGCGATACCCAAACTTGTCTCTTTATATTGGACCCGAGCACGAAGAGAAAATGAAGCATGAGGCTAGTTTGTGTTAAGCGAATAGTGTTGAACTACAATAACAGCAGCAATGTTCCTACACCAAAAGCTATGCAGTGATGCTGTGATTAAGTGGCTCTATAAAGGAAGGCACAAAAACTTTCAGCCATAAACACTTCTACATTAAAAAGTTTTTAAAAAAAATGTCTTTCCCCATGCAGGGAATTTCAGTGGATTCAGCAAATAATAATTAAAAAAAATTTGCATATTGCAGGTGAAGTGCAAGAGAACAACGACAGGAATTACAATGTGGACTATCACTATCACTGGCTTATGTAGGCTGAGGCTCTTGTCTCCCTTCGACAATAGTTGCATCCCTAACATCTTCTTTTGTTGTAACCCTCCACAGAAAGCACAACAGCCCAGACTGGGGACACGAGAAGAAAACACATGGAGGAGGACCAAATCCCATCCAGTTTAGATGAAGGAGGAACCAACTAAAGAGACACACAAGTGAAACACATGCATGCACATGGACCATCAGACTACAGTGTTGCAGAGTTGATACAGTGGTTATGGACACAAGGAGGACATGTGGAGCTCCTCGTGTGGATATTTGTGACACCTTTCTCTCTCTTCTTAATGCACAAGTGTGGACGCTGCCCCAGCCTGTGAAGCCAACAAGAGAAACATGAGATTAATCTCCATCCGCACCATTCATTTGGTGTCTTCCTCCTTTCTCTGTTTTTGACACACATACTCCAGCTTACCAGGGCGATGTTGACTCCAGTGAGTTTCTCCACAGCAGAAGGCAGCTTGGTCATGATATCTAGCACCTCTCCAGCAAGTTTGGATGCTCCCACCTCTGAACCACCACTGGACACCATGGTGACCTTGTTGGCCTCTGACAGTGGCTTGCTGATCTCCTCTGCCATCTACAAGACAAGACAGAGCAGAGAAATTATTACAATTAAGGGGAAATTAGAAAGAGACTTAAGTAAAATTCAACACTGAAGTTGAAATCCATCCAAAAGAGGACGTAGTTTATGTAAGAGGTGCAGCAGAGCAAAAAAAAAGATTTTTGACTTAATGGAAATGAGAAGAGCTTGCTAAAAATGCAGATTTATGCAGAAAAATTAACCTTTTCTTAAAGTCAAAAAGTTACATAATTATATATTGCATATTATAAGCAGAGCAACCTGACATCAACAAAGAGGAATGTGACATGAAATCCTTAAAAGATTACGTGTAAAATATAAAATGAGTAAGGGAGTAAGAAATATTCTGAATCACAAATCTGCAAAACAATTATTAATGACATTAACATGTCCTCATTCATGATAATCGCATCACACAGCTCTGATGTTCATCTTCAATCATTGATCCATGACAGACTGACCAGTGGCAGCTTCTCCAGCAGCATGTCCACCATGGCTCCATCTTTGTACTGCTTGAAGGCCTCAGCCTTCTTGGTCATCTGCTCTGCCTCAGCACGGCCCTTGGCCTCCATGGCAAAAGCCTCTGCCTCACCCTTCATCTATATGAACACAAATGCACAGAGTAAAAATTACAATAGGAGAGTACAGAACTTCATGGCATGTTGAAGAAATATCAATAAATACAATTTTTAAAATAAAAAAGTCTCATTAACAGGCAGGGATGGTATGGTGGAAATGAGATCTGGATGGTATATTTCCATTTAAAAAAAGAGTAACATGCGACGGGACTCACTCTGACGGACTCGGCCTCGGCCTCAGCCTCCATGATAAGCTGCAGGCTGCCAGGAAAGAGACAAATTGCAAATTGTTTAACTGTCTGAAATGATTTTATATCCATTTTTGTCTGTCTTGCATCAGCTACTGGATGTTCAACCCTCATCGGAACGATACAAAAGTTTAATGGTCCAACAACTCACCGCTGTGCTTCAGCCAGCCTCTCCAGTCTGTATTTCTCTGCCTCTGCTGGTTTCTTAATTTTGGCCTCCAGCTCCTTCTCCTTGCGGATGATCTCCTGCTCCTGCAGCATAATCTGCTGTGTACGCTCCACCACCTGAACCTGCATCTTCTCCTCCTCAATGCGCTGCTTGGTCTTAGCCACCTGAAGAGGAAAAGAAAGAGTCAAACACCAATCAGTCTTCAAATACTGAAAAGTAATCAGACATTATCTAAAATCTGGACTGGTCCTTCAAACACTCGCAGTGTGGCCGAGAAGATCAGAGCATGAAAGATGACTGTACCTGAAGCTGATAAGCCATTTCTGACTCAGCCTTCTTGGTGTTGACCTCAACGTCATAGGCCGCCTTTTTCAGCTCGTAGTCTCTCTGGGCTTTAGCCATTTCAATCTCGTTCTTGTACTGAGCTGACACCTTCTGCTGCATTGCGTTGGCCTCCTGTATAATGAATATAGCGGGACAGGATCAGTCAAATGTTGGTATTTCTTTGTTCTTTTTTTAAGGTTATAGAACTAAATGATGAAATGATGAAAAGTTTATTTTACCCTCATGACAGCATCCCGTTTGTTCTGAGCCTCTCCAATCCTAGCATCCTTCTGCACCTGGGCTGTTCTGGCTTTACCCAGAGAGTGAAGGTAGTCCTGTGATAGAGGGGAGGGCAGTGACAGTCAGGTATGAGAGCACATCTGGAGCACTAAAGAAGGTAGTGCATTAAGCACACAAAAACAGGAGATGATGTGGTCACCACTGAAGCACTTAGACCTAATTACTGACAGAGCGGTTGGGTGAGGGGTTGAGTGGGAGACAGTGAGTCAATATTAATCACTTAAGTGCATTATTGTAAATCATAAGAGACCAAAGCTTTCATATAAAAAAGATACAAGCCCATGGTTAACACTTTGGATTCTTACTACTCTGGTAATTTCTGCTCTGCGGTGTTTCGAGTGTCAGATTTTTGCCATGAACCTGAACAGACATGAAGTACCTGATCGTCATGAACATCTTTGAGTGTGTAGCTGACAACACCAATCCCCATGTTGACCAGATCAGAGGAGGCCACCTTGAAGACCTGCTCAGAGAACTTCTTACGGTCCTGGTAGATCTCCTGTACGCAAAGAGAGATGGATTCATCATAGTTATTTTATGCTTTATACTGCTGTTCACTTAGTGGTTTAGGGAGAGATCAATCATAAACAAAAAGCCTCTGAACAATCTATTAAGAGCAGGAAATGTCTAGCAAATCCATTTGACAATGTCAGTGCAACAACCTCCACAGTCAGATGGGCAATGATGGCTCTCTGATGTCCCTCCAGTGTCTCCAATGCAATCTGGGCGATCTCAGCCTCAGACTTGCCCATAAACATTTGGCAGGCGGTGGCCAACATCTCCTTGTTCTGGCCCTGGATCTTCACCTGCAAGAGACGGAAAACGAATTTGTGAGAAAGCAAGTATCAGATTGGACGTGTTATAAAAGAAAAAAACAATCAGTTCTCAACAGTAAAAATCTGGCTTTATCTGCTCTTAGGTTTATAACTTAGTAAGGAAAGATAGTACCACAAACATCAAAAGACAGTCATTCTTCTTCTATTTTATATCTATCTACAATTTAAACAACCAATGACTCACTATATCCTTTCCTAGTGGGGGCGTCTCATTAACTTTTCCAACCAGCCTGGGACTTTTTCAAGTGCATCTTCCTTTCCTTTATTTACTAACAATAAATAACCTTCAAATTGAACTGAATTTCTGTATTTTCCTTTTATACTGTGTTTATGATGAATCTTTCGCTCTTGCAAAAAAAAGCTTAAATTGCTTGTGTTTCTATAACTTGTATTTTTAAAATAATAACACACTTGCTAAAAGTCACTTGCTCTAATCCCCTAATACAGTAAATCCTTAATTAATATTCCAGAGATACAGAAGGCTCCAGGCCTGTATGTGCCAACAGCATTGTTCTGCAGACAGGTGTTACTTTTAGATAGCAACTGATTTCCTTTCCTGCCTTTTGGCATTAAAGTGAAATATCTTCATCTATTACAGCAACTTTTTTGGGAGTATCATTCAAGGCTTTTTGACTTTACTTAATAAATGGATTTTATGGTTGGTATTTCAGTCATCCCATTCACAAAGCATACCTGTGCAATGCCGGTGACAGAGATAGGGACACCATGACGAGTGTAGACTTTGTCACTCTTCACGTTTAGAGTCAGAGTGTTGAGGGTGATTCTGACAAAAAAGTGTATGAAATAAAATAAAGGGTGGAATGAATGAGATATTAACAAAGAGAGACATTAAAGGGCAAAACAAAAGAGAGATAAAGGAAATCTTATCAGTTGTCAGTCACAAAGCCAACTCTTCCATGTTTTAATAGCAAGCAGCTGGTAATGGAGACAGTATTCAAAAAAGATATCAGTAACACATGCCTCCTCTATCAACATTCATTTCCCCTTGTTTGTTTCCTAATGCATAAAACCAGGCAAATATGTTGTGCTAAAAACGGAAGAGGGAAATGGAGTCTGAAAATGGGATTACCTCTGGATCTGCTGAATGCAAGGAAAGACAAACACTCTTCCTCCAGCAATCATTAGAGGAGGAGAGCGGCCAAAGCCTGAGGGTGAAAAGAAGCAGAAGGGGGAACGCATAACATAAACATTAGACTATCCCTTGGAAACATAGTTAGTTTCTAAAAGGTCAAGGATACAGTTCAACATGCAGTCCAGTTATTACAACATTTATTGTGACAGCTAACGTCTTCATACAACAGCAAGCTGGAAAATTCCTACTTTACTTCAAATTGAAGCGAGTGTTGCGCAATGTACTCTTCTCACAAGACCTGTGATGGTTAAGAAACTCACATGACAGAGGTTTACTGGTCCACTCAAAACACAACTTATTTCCTTTTATAACAGGAACATTTATTTGTATTTATTTATTTATTTTATTATATTTTGTAATTTTGTAAAAAGAAAAAAAAGGCATGAAGGTCAGAGTGTTTCATTGGCCAACACAGGATAATCTCTTTTCCTGAAATCCCGTGTTATTAATTAATTCCTGAAATGCAGGCAAGAAAAGTCAAGCAAATATCTTACCAGACACAACCATGGCTTCATTGGGTCCGCATGTGTAAAACATCTTGACTCCTGGTTTGAGGCAAAAGATGGATACAATATCCTAGGAAAGTATAAACATAAGTATAAGAAAAACAGAGCATTGTGCTCTTTTGGGTATGAGTGAATATGTCTGGGCAGTGAAAATCTATGGTAAATTGTACATAACAAAAGTATTCGATGTAAAAACTAAAAAGCTGAACACCAAAGTATACGTCCATATCTGTACTGTAGAGAGCACCGCCCTGTGTATTCACAACCAACATAAGAGTCCAATTATTCGACCTAGTATTTAACCCCATAAACACAATTCTGGGGTTTGAGTCAACCAGAAAATAAGGCTGCTTTAAACATTCATAAATGCCAGTTGTTGTTTTGGGTGTGGAGACAGTAAAGTGCTTCGTAACTTATTAACTTAAAAGCTCGACTAACATGTGTCCATGCCAGTCATTCAACCTAAACCCTCAAGCACGCTCAGCCTTAGTATCTTCAATGCTCCTCCCTCTCCTCACAAACCTAACACACTACAAGTTGTTCCCTCTGTACTAACAACTCAAGGAGTGATGAATTGCCAATCGTCAGAAAACAGAAGCAAAATATCTCGTCGCCCTAAGATAGTGATATGATAACGTTATATTTAATGTAAAACTCTATAATGGTCCGCTAAGAAAGTTGGTTACCGTCTTATCGTTTGTCAACGTTAGCTGATAAAAGGCTGCGGGACCCTAGCCTGGGTCGATAACTAGCTGCGCCCATGAAAAACAGTCCATGTCTTTTTACCGTTATCTACAGCTATTAAGCTAAGCAATATAACAAATTGAACTGATGGTTTTGTTAAACTTACCGATATCTGATCAATGAGAAAATAAAACAGTCCGTTTTACAGTAAAATTCAGGTTAGCGTGCTAGTCGTTTCCCGTCAACTAGCAGGGAAAATGTCACCTAGAAAAATGTCTGTTTGGAGGGGGAAGTGCGCAGTGACCACGCCCATCCCCACCATAATAATCACGTTTGTTTGTCGTCATCTAGTGGTCGTTGTTGATAACTGCATCATCTCTCTTTTGATGCAGTCGTATATCTATCTCTGGACTAAGCTATCTAGGCTATCTAACTCTTGGTATTGCCCAGGGTATTGGTCGCTAGCAGTCTTAGCAGAGTCACTGCCCTACCTAAAATATACAATTATTTCAGCTGCTTTATTGTACATTAAATGTCATATTTAACACAAAACTGAGACATGATGCTGACAGAGACCATATACAAAAAACACTATTGCTTAATTGGAATTATGTTGTGGCTTTGGAAACAAATCAGTGCTTTAAATCCACTGTCTGTCTGCCTTTTAGTTGAAGACATTTTAACAAAGTATAATGTTGTGAATTTTTAAACCTTACAAGACCATTTCAGCCTAAATAAAAATTATCCAATGCCAGAGTTTAGTTCATACTCTGTAATTCCCTGTTAATACTGTAATCTGATTATTTTATGAATGTAGATGGCTTTGGATTTGCTCCCATTTCCTGCCTGCCAAACAGGAGCTGTGAACAGGCTCACTCTCTGTCCTCTCTGACCAGATGTCAGTCATCAAGCTCTTTTTTGCCTCAGGTATGTGGACTCGTACAGCAAAGAGGCCTCTTTCATCACTGTAGGAGACTATGTAAGCAGTTATCTGGCTGGTATCAGCAGGTTTACAACACTAACATTTGACATGTTCCACAGATAGCTAAAATTTTTGAGATTTAGATAACTGACATCAGTGATACTTATTAAATTTTTAAAGTATGGTATGGTTTCTGAGAGACATGGAATAGTAAAATAATAGCTCATTTCATTTTTCCACATAAGTTCAACCAACCTTTTTACAGGGCTGTGGCAGCTCACTTTTTTTCTGGGAATATACACACAAACAGGAAAAAAATCACAAAACCACAAAATGGAAAAGCTTCAGAACTAGCTTTTAGGTTGCTAATGGACCTTGTGGTGAGAATGTTATCTAAATGTGGTTTCCAAGGCAATCAACTTCAGATTTTAAACTAACATGAATGAGAAGTCCTTGAAGTGTCAGAGGAAAAAAATAAAATGAAATTTGAACGTCTGCATTTCCATGACCACTATAGCTATAGCCAAACTTCATCTGCAGATCATTTGATTTTATTTGAAGTTAGTGTCATATTTCCCTTAATTTTTTCTTGCTGTACAAGGCGTACACTGTTTCACATAACAGAATGCAACATTTATTCCAAATATAGTGCTACAGACCTTATGACGAAGCAGCTGCAGTGCTAAGACTTTCATTGCCAGCTTTTATATTAGACCTAGAGCTGAGGGCCTGGACTACAGAAGTAAACAGACTTTAAAAGAAAAAACAGCTGGATACAATGTGCTAAAAAATCTCGAGAATACACAATAAACTGACTTTGCAGTCATACTGTTTTTAAACACGTAACCCCAGGTATTATTTCAATATGTAACCCTAGATATTTCCAAAATTGCCAAATCACCCCAAGGAGAAGGGCTTTAACAGACTTAAATTCCTGTCTATCTTCTGTGCAGGGAGTGTTACAGTAGGGAGAGTGATTAAAAACTGCTGATTAGTTATTCGCCTCTAATATTTGAAACAAAAGACAGTAATGCATCTTATTTCTAGGCACCATCTGGAAAAATTCTGGTCAATCTCTGTATCTAATTTCCCCTCCCTGATCTGCAGCAGTGCTCCTCCTCCTGGTCTGGGTCGGCCGTCTCAGCCAATCTCCGCGCGCAGCAGCTGGGTCTGGGTCTAGCCACGCCTCCTCGTCGGCCCCAGCCTCGTTCTGGAATCGCTCCAACATTATAAATGCATTGTCCGGCACTTTAACACTAGTCTGCGGTCGGCTCATCGTTACTGTGAAGAAACCTTTCTACCCGTCGTCGTAAAACTTTCGCATCCACAATGAGAGAAATCGTGCACATCCAGGCCGGCCAGTGCGGCAACCAGATTGGTGCCAAGGTAAGAAAATGTGATTTTTGAGATTTTTATTGAGTAATTCACAAAATGACGTTTCCTCCTCACTGTTGAATACGCCCAAGGCTCATTATGCAGAACTTATTCATAAGTTGAATTATTTTAAACCTGAATGTATCTGATTGTTTGTGTAGGAAGACAAAGGATTCTTTAAGTCTCATTGTGCATAAATTAAAAAAAAAAAAGAACACTAATTTTCAACAGTTTATATCTGTTGTGTATTTAAGCATATGATAAATCAGGGAAAAAAAACACTCATATGTTGTACTAGCCCACTGTTGAGGTGCACTTTTGTGTCTTTCTGTCTGAATCTTGTGCACTGCGGTAACTGGTGGGTGGGTGTGGAGCAGAGCTCATTGATATAACGGTATATCGGGGCTCGACGGGTTTTGTTCACACAACATCGGGCGTGTCTGCGTCTCGACAGTGAGGATTCAGCTGACCTCAAGTCATTGTCTGGGGAAAATAAAGAAGAAAAAAAATCAGTCTATTCTTCACTTGTCAGAGCCCCACAGTCAGCGTATTCCGCACTCCTCTGGTTTCTTTGTCTTGGACAGGCAGATATGGCTGGTTTTTCAGACAATGACTGGGAGCTGGGATGGGAGGCCTAGTTATTTTTTTCCTCCGAAATGATAGATTGATCAATGGCCCTTATTGATTAGATTTGATTTCTGCCGGCTGTAGATGCAGATGCTGTTTCAGCTGGTGAGAAAGCAGGGCTGTGAAAAAGGGTGTGGCATGGATAATTGGTAAAGAAAGAGCTGCTCCTTAAAAAAAAAAAAAAAAAGACTAATGATATGCATTTTCTAACAGACATTATTACTGCATTTGCAATGAAATAAACCCATATACTCGTTTTGTCTTTTTTTTTTTTTTTTTTTTTTTTTTTTTTTAAAATTTTAATTAATTTTAGAAAAAATAAAAATAAAAAAAGCCCTTTATTATAAAGGAAAAACAAACATATTAAAACCAGACAAACCGAAAAAAAGCGTA
>JAQMCX010000057.1:3451011-3515397 GCA_029814765.1 Acanthurus leucopareius | reverse complement strand
AAACACAAAATCTATCCATTTTATTAAACCACTTTATAACTCTTTTGCAATTAAAAAAACCCAAAAACCCTTTTTTTTTTTTTTTTTTTTTTTTTTTTTTTTTTTTTTTACAATTTTAATGCATTTGAGACCATAGTCTACTTAAAAGAGCCCTGTAGTTTGCTTCACAAGAACTCTACAATACATCACCCATCTAATCTTACAGTAACAATTGCAGTCTGCTACAATACATCTTCCTGGCCCATTGTTATCCCTGTCTTATTATCTCCTTTTGTTTTACAACTGATAATTTGTTAATGACAACATGTATTTAGTAGGACCCATCAAACACACATGCACAGAACATATTGCCCTGGTATTCAAACACGGCTTGGAGACCACACTAACAATGGCTCACATACTGGAAACAACATCATTATTGTAGCGATGCTCTGCTGATAGAGGTTTTAATGTCCAGTGAAGCAGGGACTGTCTGTCTAATCAATGTCTTTCCTCTCTCAACCAAATAAGGGGTAGGGTGGGGGAGGAATGGAGGAAACAGCTGATGCACAGTGGGTGAAGTCACTGGGTTCTCAATTGACTTAATGTGCTATTGCTGCCAATGTCTTAGAAAAAATAGTTCTGAGAAATTCACACAACACAGATGTATTATATACTTTCATTTATTTATTTTTTTACATTTTACTTTTTTCAATGCCACCTGCGTTTTAATGATGTAAGCCCATGGATCTTATTGAGTAAATTCATATCCACCTCCCTCTTATCATTTGTGGGGTTTTTTGTTTGGCCAATATGGTACTACTGGTGGCCTGGTAGTGAGTATCTCCATTTGTTTCCATTCCCCCAGGACTCATTGACTCAGATATCCAGTGGATATGATTGACAGAATTGCTGAGGGGCTGCATTGTGGTGAATTGGGTCAGGGTGTGGCATTGCCTTTCTGCTTATTGTCCTCATTCTTTCACTATGAATGTTTTCAGTCTTTACTGATAGCCATCTATCGTGTCACTTTCAAGCATCCTTATATTTTTTGAGTCTTTGTTTTAGTCTTTATCCTGCTTGGATCTCCCTTATATTAAGGTCACTTGGTCATTTTTGTTTTACATGGTCTTATTTAAATATCATGATCCTTAAACCACAGCTGACTCCCAATCTTTTAAGTACTGAGCTGCAATACAGCCTGCTTATCCAGATTACTCTAAATCCTCCTATTGCTGCTGTTAGCAGAAAATCACAGGCTGTATGACAAAATAAGCCTCACTTTGAAGATATCAAAAATATAGAGTATATATGCATGCAAATGGAGGCTGGCAAATGCAACAGTCACAGCGGCTCGTGATTTAATTCATATGGATTGAGCGTGGTCTTTATGAAGAGAAAAAGACATGGATACAGATCTGAAAACAATCAGCTTCTTCAGCGTAGTGTGACAGCCTGCAAATGGAGTTTATTTTCAGTTTTGCCTGCATAGTGATCTGAACCCCCATTGTGCTCACTCCTTTGCATTTTACTTTTTCTAAAAGTACTGCATTCTGCTAAGTCATCATTCAATGACTGGAAATATCAACAGCTGCATTGTATTAAGTGGGTTAAGATATGGCATGGTTAAAATGGAAAAAATTCTGTCATTTTCATCAGAATCCAAAAATGCAAACCCACTGCTGTTTTCCTCATTTAAAGTCCCAAATTCCATAAACCACATTGCTAATGGATAGATGCGCACTTTCTTTGCAAGTAACTGTGATGCCTTCCATTTTGTTTCTGCAGTTCTGGGAAGTGATCAGTGATGAGCACGGCATCGATCCCACAGGGACTTACCACGGAGACAGTGACCTGCAGCTGGACAGGATCAGTGTCTACTACAATGAAGCCACAGGTCTGCTGCTTTTCTCACAAGTGATTTGTAACTTTTTAAATGGCAAATCTGAACATGTGTTTTTTAGGTTGTTCATGCATGGACTTTCTCACATTAAATGTCCTGTGTAACATCCAAGACTGTGGTTTCCCACATTATTGAGTTGGTATGTTTTCTTTCCACTTCTCTCCCTTCATTCTTTTTCTTGCGGAGGAGGTAAATATGTACCTCGTGCCATTCTGGTGGACTTGGAGCCTGGCACCATGGACTCTGTGAGGTCTGGACCTTTTGGGCAGATCTTCAGACCTGACAATTTTGTGTTTGGTGGGTGGAATAAAGTGAATAAACAAAGCTTAAATAAGTAAAACCTTTTACAAACAGGAAAAATGATAGCCTCTCTTGTATGTTGTTCCTTCCTTTCCAGGTCAGAGCGGTGCTGGAAACAACTGGGCCAAGGGTCACTACACAGAGGGAGCTGAGTTGGTGGACTCAGTCTTGGATGTGGTCCGCAAAGAGTCAGAGAGCTGTGACTGCCTGCAGGGCTTCCAGCTCACCCACTCTCTTGGTGGCGGAACTGGGTCTGGTATGGGAACCCTGCTCATCAGCAAGATCCGTGAGGAATACCCCGACCGTATCATGAACACCTTCAGTGTGGTGCCTTCCCCAAAGGTAATTCCTCTTGTGACAGAACATGAGAACTTTAAGTTTTAATTTTAGTTTGTCTTGCCTGAGGATTTCTCTTTAACATCATGAGACTGAAAAAAGGTTCTCTGTGTTTTTCTGTCTTCAGGTTTCAGACACAGTGGTTGAGCCTTACAATGCCACCCTGTCAGTCCACCAGCTTGTAGAGAACACAGATGAAACCTACTGCATTGACAACGAGGCCCTGTACGACATCTGCTTCCGCACTCTGAAACTGACCACACCCACCTATGGAGACCTTAACCATCTAGTGTCCGCCACCATGAGTGGAGTTACCACCTGCCTCCGCTTCCCTGGTCAGCTCAATGCCGATCTCCGCAAACTGGCTGTCAACATGGTGCCTTTCCCCCGTTTGCACTTCTTCATGCCCGGCTTTGCTCCCCTGACCAGCAGAGGCAGCCAGCAGTACCGTGCCCTCACAGTCCCAGAGCTCACCCAGCAGGTGTTTGACGCCAAGAATATGATGGCCGCATGTGACCCACGTCACGGACGCTACCTGACAGTGGCCGCCGTGTTCCGTGGGCGCATGTCCATGAAAGAAGTTGATGAGCAGATGCTCAACGTCCAGAACAAAAACAGCAGCTACTTCGTCGAATGGATCCCCAACAACGTCAAGACCGCCGTCTGTGACATTCCACCCCGTGGCCTTAAAATGGCCGTCACTTTCATTGGCAACAGCACAGCCATCCAAGAGCTGTTCAAGCGCATCTCTGAGCAATTCACTGCCATGTTCCGTCGTAAGGCCTTCTTGCATTGGTACACAGGTGAAGGTATGGATGAGATGGAGTTCACTGAAGCAGAGAGCAACATGAATGATCTGGTGTCCGAGTACCAGCAGTACCAGGATGCCACTGCTGAAGAAGAGGGTGAATTTGAGGAGGAGGCTGAAGATGACGCCTGAAGACAAAGATATGAAGGTCAAGACTTCAATGCCAAAATGGAAAAATAATCAAAAGGAACAACCACAAAAGTAACAAAGGAACAAACATAGTGTCATTGCTAGAATAAAACTTTAGCATACAGTAGATAAACCTTGTGATTCCCTGCAAATAAAGCTGTTAAATGAAAACTTGTTTGACTTTCATTTATACCTCCAAGTAAATGATTTGTTGAAAACACAAAAGCTGCAACTCATCACATTTTAAATCAGTCACATATCCAAAATGTTAAAATGAAAAGGATTGGATACAGGGGATTTCCAGAGATTAATTAATGCTAACTCTAAAGTCAGCAGTTTTTTGTGGCAGAGGTTACAAATGCGTTCATGGGCTGTTTCCTGCAGCTATGAAAAATAGCTCTGTCATTCTGTTTTGTTGTGCTTGAATAAGCAGGTTTAATGTCTCACTGCAAGCAGTATGATGGTTAATGGCACACAACCAAATGCAACATGATAAGTTAGACAAAGTTTTTTCTCTCTGCACCAAGCCCCATTACTAACATCTGAGTCAAAACCTAAGAATCTATGTATATTGAACCCTTGCAGCTGGGCCATTGTTCCTCCCACACAGGCCCCAAGGTTGCTGTGTGGTAACTTGAGCAAAATAAAGGCATAAAAACTGAAAGAATGATGGTCTTGAACTAACTTTTGACACAAGGGCCTTTATGTGATAAATCAGCACCAGCCTCAAGGCCCTTACATATTATATTGTGCTTTTCATACGTTCACTTAGAAAATGTAATACAAAATAGAAAAAAAAAAAAACAAGCATCCAGGGCCCCTTGAGTTCTGTGGACTAGGGTACTTGTCCTGTCTTAGGACAAGGATATGAAAATAGAAACTGAAACATGAATTAGTTTTTAGATTGTTCTGAAGACCTGAAGGATGTCTCTGGATTGCCGAATAAAAAGCATATAAGGTTTTAGTATATGTCTGTGGGAGGCTGAGCCTGTGCGCCTATAAGTGAAAACCAGAAATCTTAACTTCTAGATCATATTAAAATATATGATAAACACTGGATTTTACTGCATATTGTGACCCTACAATTAGGATTGGGTCAAGTGATTTATAAAGGATTTGACCACATTTTGGCCACATCAGACTAGTCGTGAGTTTAAGTGTGAATCTGCACAATGGGGCTAAAATGAAGCATATTCTCCCTGTAATAGCACTTACGGATGAGACAAATTTCATAAAGCCCGATATTGCTCGCAATCTATTAATTAGTACATTGCCCATATTGTAAACAAAGATGTGTAAATTGTGTATTATGGAATTGTTATCGTTCAAAACCTCTAGTAGTGTACGGTCCCTTTAAGACAAGGCTGCACAGCGCGAAAAAATTATGACGCTTCAGGAAGTTTTGGTCCAATAACTGACGTCCAAAATAAGGCTGAGATTTAAATGTCCAATGGAGAACAGATTTAGCTTGATTTAACGGTATACCGGCCAATCACATAAGGGCACAACGCCTCTTGTGGGCGTAATCACTTTTCTCCAGGATGTGAATGTACATTCTTGTTTATCCATCGTGTTGTCTCCACTACAAAAGCAAGGCAGGTTGTGTAAAGGTGAGTGTTAGAGTGAGACTTTTTCCAGTGTAAGAAAAAGCATATGCGAACACAAAGTTCAGTGCACCCACACTGCAAATTTGCATATGAGCTTGTGTGAACATTTTCTCCATGCAGTTGGGTGAATTACGGTTAAGCGTCTTGCATGACATATCAGGCAACTTCCTTTTTAGCTTTCAAGATAATTGTTCAGACAGCTAATTGGTCGAAGGCTTGTCAAAAACTGTAGAAAATATGGTTTAAATTGAGAGCTATGTTCTCCACTCATGGTAAAGACGGAATTTATAAGACATTAAATTTGTTTTAAAATAAAGTTGGAATGTTGATTGGCTTAACGGTTAACGGCTTTGCGTTTGGTGTCAGTTTTGTTTACACTGACCGGAAGTGGCATTACTGTGAAGTGATGTGTTTTCGACAGATATGCTCATACACCTACATAAAAGTTATCTCAGCGTTGCTAAGTGCCTTTTAAGGTAGATCGTTTCTACAAATCCGATATTAGCAAGACTTCAACAGAAAGGTAAACAGCATGAGAGGTTAGCTATATAAGTTAGCTTCCTGGAGTTTGCTAGCAGTAGGCTGTTCAACGTTACAACTGCTAACGGTAGTCAACGTCTGTCTGTTTACAAGGCCAGTTTAACACTTGTGGACTTAGTTACATGGTTAGTTGTAAACATTTCATGTGATTTTTTTTTTTAGGTAAAATAGTCGCCCCCTCTTACCTTGATAGGAGAATGGATGCTACTCAAATGATCAGTGACTCAATCTTGGAGTCAGATGAGGATGAAAATGAAGAAGAGAATAAAAGTGAAGAGAGACAGCCCTTGGGTAAACTATGCATCTTAAAAAATGAGCACATCCCTGAGACAGGTGAGTGACTTTCTACTGCTGTTATTACACTTATGGTTTGTTATTCATGTGCAGTCTTCCCTGCCTGCGTGAACAGATCTTGTCTCTACTGTGTTGTTTTCACCATGGACACTTTCTGTCTCCTAGAGTTGCCCCTCTTTTTAGGAGACAACATTTTGGGCCGTGACTCCAACACCTGCACCCTGCCCTTGCCAGCACCCTCAATATCCAAACAGCATGCTACCATCTGTCTCTCTGTCTATGGGAGAAGAGGTTGTCACAGTGGAGCAGACATAGAGGCTTTGGTATGGGACCTAGGGAGCATGAATGGGACCCGCAAGGGCCGCTTAAAGCTGACTCCTAATGTACGCTATGCCCTCAGCGAAGATGACAGTTTGATGGTGGCAGACATTCCATGTCGGTATGTCAGCTATGTTACAGACACAGTCTCTACCCAAGGGGACTTGAGGACCCCTGTGAGCAGAAACTCAGGGGTAAAAACTGGGTTGCCAGATGCCTTGGGAGAAAAGGGAGGTGACACAAGCACAGGTGGCAAGAAATGTGTCAATGGAGGTAAAAAAACAAGGCTGTCTATACCAGATCTGGCAGACACAAAGAAGACTCCTGTCAGAGCCAGTTGCTTGTCCTTTGAACAAACTCCAACTCAGCCACAGGGAACGTTGGTCCCAGAATCTGACTCTGATTCAGATGGAGAAAGAGTGGGAGGAGCAGATAGGAGGCGCAAGATGCTAGGTATGTAAATTATTTCAACGTGAGTAGAAATCCCTTTCTTTTGTATCGGATGCTTTACAAATTCATGTTTCTTATCCTTTACAGTGTCTGATTCTGACTCCTGTAAATTCAGTCCCACTTGTTCAACATTCTTGAGCCCCACAAGCAAAATTGTCCCGGAAAGGTACGTAAGCAACATCTTATTTTAAGTATGTTAATTCATAGCACAGACATGACTGTTCTCTGTTAGTATGCTTTTCTTCATATATGATCTCCTCTTTCACCTCTAAATTCTAATGCTTGTCACCTTGTTTTCCATTGTTTTACAGTGAGGATGAAAGTCCCATCACACCGTCTGTCTCCTCTAAAAATAGGCCTCACAGACATGTCAGCTTCAGTAAGGAGGACACAGTCGTGGATGTGGTGCAACAACAGTTAAAGGAAAAAGAAGCACTTGCGATCGTTGACAACAGTAAAAAGGAGGAAGGAAGGGAGCAAGGAAGAACAGAACTGGGAGAGAGAAAGTCTGAGGAAAGTGACCAACATGTGCCAGTGAAACAGAAAAGCAGTGTCAACCCTACAGAAGAAGATGAATCACCTGTATCTGCACCAGCAGTCTTAACAAATGCGACTGCTGCATTTAACATGGACAGTGACACTGATGTGGAGGGAGAGGAGGAAGTGGTGGCATCTGCAGTTACTTTGACCTTGGATACAAACCAAAAAGCTGATCAGCCATCAAACACAGGCCAATTTCACATGGACAGTGATACAGATGTGGATGAGGATTATGTCTCTGACAAAGTTCCCAAATCTGTGCCTTCCTCTGATGACAACACGCAACCTCATCATTTTATTTCGGTTATTCAGCCTGAGGCCATCACTATGGACAGTGACACTGATGTGGATGATGATGATGATGATAGGGCTGTGTCAGACACTGCTTCAAAAGCACAACCTTTGTCATTTGTGAGCACACACACAGTTGATTGTGCTTCTTCAACACAGCAGAATGATTTCCACCTTAACAGTGACACAGATGCTGATGAGGAAGATGAAAAGGAAAGTGAATCAATAAATGCATCCTCTAAAACAGAGGAAACTCCCATTGGATTAAATATCAAGCCAACTGGGCCTGAACCTGCCCCTCCTGCACCTCACAGCCTGAATGTAGACAGTGACACAGACGATGAAGCTATTCCTGGTCCTGCCATTAGTGAAGCCCCGGTAGACCGTGATGACTCACCTCTAGTTATACCTTTTGTTGTTAAATCCTTGTCATTTGCTCCTGGTGAAGCATCAAATGCTCCTCAGTCAGATTCTGACACAGATGTGGATGAATCAAGCCTGCCCCCTGCTGGGGATAGGGTCAACCCAGCTGACCTCCATGTAGACAGTGACACAGATGTGGAAGATAATGAGGTAGACTTTAGAGGAGCGCGAGACGGCCAGATTTCTAGCCCACACAGAGAAAATACACCAGGCTTGCAGGTTCCCCTTCTGCAGAACTGCTCTACACCTGTACAGTTGTCAGGTAATCAGTCCAATCAGTGGATCAGATGTTGGCTGTAACTAACCATTATTCACATTATTGAGTAACCTTCCAATCTTGTTTCATTGGTTTAAAAATGTCAGAAAATAATTAATATACATATATGATGAGGTAAAGATGAGGTTACTTCTATCAAAAAAAAATATATATAAAATATATATATATATATATATATATCCATACCCATCATGCCCTGTTAGATCCACTTGAATAACTTGTTTGTTAGTTTTTACACTTTTTATTTACATGACGTATAAACCTGTTCTAACTGTCTTTTATTTTTTTCATGTTATTTGGTTCCAGGAAGAGGAGGGGAGGATATGGAGACTCCGTCTTTCCTGAGTCCCTCTTCAGGACCATCTAGATGTGAGCAAACTATTTATAACACAGTCAAATTTTACATTTACTGTTGTCTGATAGTTGAAGTATCAAAGGAAAACATTTGTCTCAACCTTGCACAAACTTCTTTATGTTTTCCTCTTCAAGATGCAGGTGCCACTACTCTGAGACCTAAAGCACTGTCTCCCTGCTCAGACAGTCAAGGGGAGGAAGACTTTGCCGTGGCAGAGACTCAGTCTTTTGTTCTTCAAACTAAAGACTGCCAAGGCAATCTTCAGGATGACCATACCACAGAGCCCACTCAGGCTTTTTGTCTTGAGTCCTCTAGTGACGAAAAAGGCGAGCAGTCAAGCAGAGGAGGGTCTTTCCCACTAGGATTGTCTGACAGCAGCCACCTGCAGGGTCAGGCTCGAGCTGTAGCTATGGAGAGCAAACTTTCTTTTGTCTCTGAGGAAGGGGGTGTGAATATGGAAGATACCCAAGCATATACAGCTGTATCAAATTCAGACAGATCCTTCTCAGAAAATGATTCAAATCTTGAGGCTACACAGGCTTATGGAGATGATGAAGAATCAGCGAGATGTTTAACATCTCAAAAAGAAGGCCAACTAGATTTGGCCCTAGAAGCAACACAAGCTTATATCTCAGAGCCCAACAGTGATTCAGAGGATGCTGAGACTCAGCCTCTAGACTTTCCTGCCTTGTCTACTCTTGCTACAGCTGAAACCCAACCAATGTGTGCCTTTGAGGAAGAGGAGAGGACAGGACATGAAGGGGAAGCTCAAACTCAGGAGCAACCCCCAAGTAAAGCTCTGTCTTTAGCTGAAACTCAGCCAGTGCTTGCAAGTGACAGCGAAGAAAGCGATAATGAGGACTCAACTGCAGGTTCACAAAATAGAAAACCAGAGCCACGGCCCCCGACTACATCTGAGTTATCGCTTGTTGAAACCCAGCCAATGTCCACCAGTTATGAAACTCAGCCCATGGATACAAGTGAAAATGAGGAAGTTCAGAGTCCACAAAAAAGAAAAGGAAAGAAACGCTCTTTTAAAAAAGATCAGACACAAACACTCACAAACTCTGAGATTTCTGCTGCTGAAACTCAACCGATGGATATCGATGTACATGAAGAAAGTGATGACGAGGACTCATTTCCAGGTCCACGAAAAAGAAAAGCAAAACCATTGCAATTTGAGGAAGATACAACACAGTCCCTCACTATTTCTGAAGTCTCTGCTGCTGGAACTCAACCCATGGCCGCAGATGAATATGGGGAAAGTGATGAAGAGGACTTGATGCCAGGTCCACGAAAAAGAAAAGCTAAGCCACTGCAAATCCAAGAAGAGGAGACACAACCGCTTACAAATTCTGAGGCCTCCACTGTTGAAACTCAGCCCATGGAAACAAAAAGTGGCGAGCACCCTCAGAGGGAAAAGGGGACACAATCTGAAGCTGGAGCCAGTGATATCACTATCACAGGTAAAAGAGGCACAAGGGCAAGATTAAGAGAAGAAGAGGAGCAGGCAGAATGTTCTGAACCTACCAAGAGAGGGACAAGAGGGAAGAAAAAAGCTTTGCCAGCAACCAGAGTCGGGAGAGGAAAATCAAGGCCTAATGAGGTTGAGAGAGAGGAAGAGGAGGAGGTAGAGCCAGCTAGGAAAGCTAAAGGGAAAAAAATGGTGAGGCAACTGACAGATGATGAGGAAGAGGAGGAAATACAGAGAAACAAGCATGCTGAAAATAACAGCCTAATAAAGGAACAAGAAGATGGGAAATTGGATGAAGCGAGAGATGTGACAGAGCTCAAGCAACAGGAGAGTAAAAAAATGAAGGAAAGCCAGGAGATTGATGAAATGGGAAAAAAAGAGGAGGGAAATCAACATTGCATGGATAAACGAGAAAAATTGGAAAGGGAAAGACAAGAAAGACTGCAAGCTGAAACTTCAGAAAGGCTAAGACTTGAACAGGAAAAAGCAGAAAAGGAGCAATTAGAGAAGGAAAGAAAGGCACAGGAAGAGAAGGAAAAACAACAAATGGAGAGGGAAAAAAAGGAGAAGGAAGAAAAGGATAAATTAGAGCATGAAAGGGCAGAAAGAGAAGAAAGACTGCAGAGAGAGGAGAAAGAGAGAATAGAAAAGGAAAGAAAGGAACAAGAAGAAAAGGAAAGACTGGAGATAGCAAAGAGGGAACTAGAAGAGAGACTCGAGAGGGAGAGGAGGGAGGAGGAACATAAAGTGAGACTTGAGAGTGAAGCAAAGGAAAGAGAAAGATTGGAGAAAGAAAGAAAAGAAAAAGAAGTCAGAGACAAACAAGTAAAAGAGCGACAAGAAAACAAGGGAGAAGAAAACGAGCCCAAAGTGCCTGCAAGAGGTCGGAGAGAAACAAGAAGAACAACCGCTGCCTTGCAAACAACAGAGCCAGAACCAAGCTCAGCTACATCAACCAATGATGACGTTCCAGCAAGGAGAACAAGATCTCGCTCCAACTCCTCCAACTCTGTCAACTCAGAGAGGTCTGCTTCAAGTGTTGACACCCGGGGGAGCAGAGGGAGAGGTCGAGGCAGGGGGGCAAAGAGGCCCAGTGAGCCGCCCCGCACAGCCGTCGGCAGCAGTAGAAGGAGGACAGTGGCTGCACAGCCAACAGATCAGGACAGTAATGATATTCGTCCTCAGGGGGTCCTTTCAAGGTCCAACTCTGAGAACTCCCTCAACTCTGAGATATCAAGCTGCAGCTTGAGCTCTCAGAGCAGAGGAAGAGGAGGCAGGAGACAAGGAAGAGGGAGGAAAACAGAGGCCACATCAATCCTTCCTGTTCATAGTCAGAGTGATCAGAATTTAACGCCCAAGCCCACAACAAGAGGCAGGAAGAGCGTGAAAACAGAGAAATCTCCTGATAAGGTTTCCCATACAGATGCTACAGAGAGGGCAGATTCTCACCAGGCTTGTACCACAAGGGGGCGACAGCAAGCCAATGCAAATGTCTCTGAACTTGCAGTTGCAGATAAGGAGGGCCCCTCAAATCAAGATGAAGCTGCCAATGAACAGTCATTTCTGCCTAAAAGAACTCCCAGGGGCAGAGGCAAAAGAGCAGTGAAGACTGAGACTCTGGAAGTACCAGTAGCTCCCAGAACTAGTAACGGAGATGAGGCTAAAAACAAAAGGGAAGGACAAAAAGGACAGTTGGAGGCAAATACAGAAGAAGATGCCAGTAGTAGCTCTAATATTTCCCCAGGGGAAGCAAAAGCCCAAACGACAGAAACAGCAGATGAAGAAGCAAAAGATAAAATTCCTGTCCAAGCTAAAGTTAGAGGGAGAGCATCTGGCATTCAAGCTAAGAAGAAGGCAAAAGATCCCCCCACTATGGAAAAGGGGAAAGAAGAGAGTGAGGAAATGGAGGTGGAGACTGTCAAGGAGAGAGGCAGAGGCCGACCATCAGCAGTCCAGAAAAAGAATGACGAGGAGCAGGAAGAAAGTAAAACATCTGCTGACCAGAATGAACATCTAACAACATCAAAGGTGACTTGATTGGTTCACTTAAACATGCATTGAAAAATTTTGAGGTGTCTGAAGTTGTCACTTTGATTAAGAGAATAACATATTAGCACTGAAACATAAATCAGACTAAACAGAGGGATGAGTAGTATATATTTAGTTTCCAGGAACCTCTGTCCTTGTGGAGAAATGCTTTTAACTCGGCAAAAGGCCTCAATGCATTTCTGTCTATTAGTCAGCCTCTCCAGCCATCATAATGCACTGCAGTCAACATCAGTGACAGTCCAGGTCCAGCTCTCTCAGCAACCAGAGTAGTCTGATATGCATCACCATTAATACACTCATGAATTAAGTACACTAATGGTCGCAGTCACTTCCTACTCTTTTGTTTTCCATCCACACCATTTTTCATACCTTGTTCTTGTTTTTTGTACTGTGAACACAGTTTTGTTTATCTTTCTCTTCATTACCCATCCTCTTCTCCCTGGTTTCTCTCCTATTTAACAGCCCCAGACTCCAACCAGCAGTGCATCCCGGAAGCGAAAGCCTCTTCCAGAGTCCTCGCCTGTGGCAAAGACCCCTCGCTCCTCCTCTGCTTCCCCGATAGCCAGTGGTCGATTACGAGCTGCCAGCCAGGCATACAAGGTTGCGTCTTTGTAAACATGTGGTCATTCTTGTGAGGAAAGAAGGAAACTTAACCACTATGAAGAACTAATTTAGGCTGTAGACCATCAAAAACTGAAGTTTGACACTGAACACAGAACCTTCGTCATTCACAGGTGCTGTTCACAGGCGTGGTGGACGAAGCAGGGGAGAGAACATTGGCTCGTTTAGGAGGCAGCATGGCTAAAGATGTCACAGACATGAACTGTCTGGTGACTGATAAGGTGCGCAGGACTGTCAAGTTCCTTTGTGCTGTGGCTAAAGGAGTCCCCATTGTCACCACACACTGGCTGGAAAAGGTTAGTTGCCAGACAAGTATGTAAAACTGGCCTGAGACCACTTTGCTCTCTCTCAGAGACTCACTGAAATAGACAGTCACTTCTCTAGTCGTCTCTCTGTGTTTCAGAGTGGTAAGGCTGGGAGCTTCCTGTCTCCTAATGCTTTCGTTGTGAAGGATCCTGAGCAGGAAAAGAAGTTCAATTTCTGTCTGCAGGAGTCTCTTAGGATTGCGAGCAGTCAGCCTCTCTTACAGGTACCGATCACTCAGTCATGCAGTATATGTCTACAACATTTTCCTTTTAGTGAGCGGCTGACAGAGTGAGTATGGCACAGGGGTGGAGGAAAATATTGACAGTGAAGAAGGGTGATCCTGAAGTGCTTTTGATCATTGCAATTGTGATCACAATCATCTTAAGCCTATAAAAGATCTGAAATGCTGTAATTTTTACTCACAAACATCTCTTAGTGCTCAGTCTCTTTGTTGTTGAACATGCTCACATCTTACAAGAGAACTGTGTTGACTGTTTCCCATTGAATATATCATTTAGATAAATTATGTCATTAATTGTTTATATATTGGTTATGTTTTATTTCCAACTCATTTTGAAAAGCACACTTTTTTTTATTGTTTCTGTCATATGCTCCTCTGTCTTGCACTGTCTCATTAAAACTGCAAAGGGATGGTTTGACACCACACATCATGCTGATACTTGCTTAAAATGGTGAATAGTATACCACACAACTCCCAAGAGCCTTGTATGGATTTCCTGAGTCATTCTTGCAGATATTAAATACAAACAGAGAAATCATAATCTGTGTTCATGTTCTGTACTGTGTTTTCTGTCCTCTTTCTCAAAGGGATATGAGATCCATGTTACAAAGTCAGTGAAGCCAGAACCTGTTCAAATGAAAGACATCATTACCTGCAGTGGAGCTACCTTTCTTGCTAGGATGCCCTCTTCTCACAAGGTACCAGTCGAACTTCAAGCCTTTCTCAGCTAGATAGGCTCACTTACAAGAAATAAGCATAATTTTATGACCTCGAAGTCTTATAATAGGATTATACAATTAACCCCATATTTATTTCTTCCCTCTCAGCCTCAGACTGTAGTGATTTCCTGCGAGGAGGACTGGTCGCTGTGTGGCCCGGCGCTCTTTGTGTCCCTCCCTGTCGTCACTGCTGAGTTCATTCTCACAGGAATCCTGCAGCAGAAACTCGACTTTCAGACCCACTCCCTCTCTGCCCCTGCAAGCACTGCACCACCTGCAGGAGGCAGGGGAAGGGGCAGGAAGAAGACTTAGCAACACTAGGGTGCAGTGCAAAAACCCACCATCATCAATTCCCTTTCAATTCAGAGACCGGTAGAAACACTAGTGAGTCAGCTGCTTGTCTGTATATAAGACTTGACCTGCATAGTGACAAACACACTGTGCAGCATTCATGTGATTTTACTATTTGCTGTTAGATGTGAAAAGCTAATCTCACGTGTACATTGTTTCATTTTGGAAGAAAGGAATGGAATTAAGAATATTTAAGAAACTTATCAAAATGTTTCAAAAACTGATCAGCCTATACTCAGTACAGTCTTGTGCATTCTAGTCCATGTGAAAAAAATGTAGTTTTTAAGATTGTAAAAGCTGGTGAACTTGCTGCTATTCAGGGTTGGAATAATTACCCTCGACCGTCCTTGCCACTCACCCTCTCATCCTTCTTTGTGCTCCACCCGTCTCTTTGTACGATAACAGAGCGGAGCAGGAATTAAAGCTGTAAAATTGCTGCTATACTCTTTGTGTGTGCTAAGTGCTTCAACTCAATCAGCCAGTTTGGCAGGTAACCAGCCATGAAGTGGGAGTTGTATAATCATGTTTGGGTGGTGGAGTGGTGGAACCAATGGGATCTGATATGGACTCCATCAGCTTCGATGGCCAGTGGATAAAACGAAGCTTGTTTCCTGTTCTGATTAAGTGCGCAGTGCCTTTTGTACGGAGGTAGTCATCAACCAACCAGTGTCTGTTGTTCGTCTGTCTCCATTAACCAACACCACCTACTCCATTAAGGCTACATCCAAACCTATTACCTCCAGGGATGAGACACAATACAGGCACCTAAATGCTGATGCTGCTTCTACTTCTGTCTGATTATGTTTGTCAATAGCTCCTGTGTGTTCATCTCATGTTTACATGCTGTTATGTCCAGAAAGACCAGTGTAGAGAAATCACATTTGGTTTTATTTTCTGACCCTCTGTGAATCTATAAACCTGCTGTCATTTGGTGTTTTAAAGACAGACTTATAAACTTGTAAGTAGCTTTGATTTTAGCACTGCTAAATGGCTAATATCTCAACACAAACTTTGTATTTGTATGAAATCATGAAACCTGTCTGTATTAACCAATGAAAGCATTAAATTTTTCTATTACATTTAACAAAGTTTGCATTTAATTTTGCAACACATGCTTAATCTGCATCCTTAGGTACTTGGTCATATATAGAATTTATTTTACTGACTTTAGAACTTGAGACAAGGCTTGAACTCATCATTGAAGACCCTTACTCTTCATTTTTTACCAGTTTTATGTTTCTTAGGTCTTTTAGAATAAGAATTACTGAGACTTAGGTTTATTTCTTGACATTTCTTTTGTTTTATAAGAGGTTTTGGCTAGAGTTTAGTTCATCTTCCACCACATCTGTGTTGTATTTCAGAAATAACCAGGAAAGAATTACATTTTTTTGTTTTGATTCTTAATTGATAGAAATTGAAATCGGAAATTCTTTGAAGAAAAACTCCATTTAATTTCCACTTTTCAAGTCAGTAGACCAATAAATGCGTTTATGTTTTGGAAAATTTGAAAAAAAAATCGTGGAGAGCAGTGCATTAAGACATACAGACGGTTTAAACACACCTTTTTTCCATTATGGCACGTAATGTCTGGGCTTAATTTGTTGACGCATGTTTTTTTTTTTTTTTTTTTTGCCGAATCAGCATCCTCTGTGGCTTTGCCTGTTTAATATCTCATTAAATAAACCACCTCCGCACTCTCAGATGACCGTGGGTGTCTTTTGGGGAGCGAAGGGTGGCCGGTGTTTCCCGACACGAGTCGAGTGGTTCCGAGAGCGAGCAGAGCCCGACATATTCTGAACATCTTCCAAATGTTGAGCCCGAGTCGTGAAGTGCTGCTCTTGAGGGGGGCGAGGTTGAGAGGGAGGGAGACGACGAGGGAGAAAACAGGCAACATCCGAGCAGATTTTCACCTCTGAAGAGCATCCCGACATCCCCGCTGTCTGCACCGCAGCTCCGACCGGCCAATTAAAGGTAGGTGAGCTGCCGAACGGTGATTTTTTTCCCCCCTCCTTTACCTTCCATGCATGTGCGGATCTGTGTCCCGCATTTGACTGGTGCGTGACGGGTTAAATTCTGCAGTTTTTGGGGTTGATGCGCTTATCGGCTATCCCGGCCCGAAGGTGACTGACTGCACTTTGAGCTGTGAGGTTTATCACAAACTGACACATAATGTTGTTAATGAGCAAAGGTGTGAAAATATGTTGATGTCGTTTTCTGGCTGAACGGTCCTGGGATGGAGCCGGCTTCGCCCTCAGAGGATATTTTGTGCTAATTTTATTTATTTCTCAACATCCTTGTGGGATTCAGGTGGTCAAAAAATATAATGCAATTTTATTTTGTTGGATGCAAGATGATATCAGGTGTTTCTCACTGTCTTATATGTATGTAAACAGCTTGAAATAAACAGGTATGATCAGTCTAAACCAGCCATTGGTCCAGTTTAAATGAAAACATGATCAAATTAACTGTTATCACAATCCTGTCATTACTGTTATTATCATGACAGAACTGTATGTCATATTTTTAGTCCTATCTCATTTTTCTGAAGCTTCTCTTCGTATAAGGTTGTCATCTGACTGAAAGGCTAAATGCTCTGTACAGTTAACGCTTAAAGGAAAATAGCATCCATTAGGCCTATCTGACAGGAGGCTCCAGCCTGAAGGCTCTCCGGCTGTGATGCCTCTGCCTATAGTGTGCTGCCTATAGACTGTGAGCTGCACAAAGGCCAGGGAAATATAACAGCTATTACATATTACACATCATTTTTTCCCTTATCTATGTATATTTTGTCAATACTGCATGTAGCTTCATGTCCCATCCACCCCTGCTCCTCCTTCAGGTCCACTGACTTTAATGAATCTGACAGGTGCAAGCAATATGGTGGAAACCTGTCTCATCCTTTAGCTCATGGCAGCCGGCTTTGGAGGAAAATGGGTTGTCAGCTGCTGCGGGCCTCCTATCAAAGATAAACTTTAGAAATTATGTATTTGGATTTTGTCTAGACGTGATGCTGTGTTATTTTGAGCCACTTTTCCCTGCATCATCTCATTTTGAAAAATGATAGGAAATCGGGGGACATTCGAGAATGAGAAGTTTTTTGCATTTTGTAAGAATCCTGCAAAGGGACAGCCAATATTTGTTTAAAAGTGGTGCATCTTAAGTAAACATTCAGCCATTTTCACGCATGCCTCTTCATGCAGCAATCCTTTTTTTTTTCCTTTTTGTTGCCTCATGATTTATAAATGTCTTGGGCTTTGAGAAGAGGGAACAGTGTGTGCATGTGTATGTGTGTCTGTATGTGTGTGTTGCAGCTCACTTCTAACCTGCCTTTAACTTTACTACATGTTTCCTTATCACTTGTGCAAAAGGAAATAAGTGTAAATGAAAGAGAAATGATGAAGGGTAAGGACACAGAGGTAGCTTTGTAGGATCCCCACATCTGCAGTCATTGAATGCAATTCCGCCTCTTTATAGCCCGTGGACAAAGGCTTGTCTGTCCTTCCAGTAAGTAGCGAGTTTTGGAGTTCGAAGGAACACAGACACAGGCTTTCAGAGTGGGATGCCCTGACTTGGGGTTATATGAGATAAGGGGGAGGAGAGGATGAAAGAGACATAATAAAAAGTGAAAGAGATCCAGAGAAAAATGCAAAGTAAAAGGGAAAATGAAAGAGACTCCCCAAGATAAGGGAGCAGAGGATCCGGGTTAAGAGGAAACGTACTGAGAAAACAACATGTGGTTGAAATGAAGCAAGAGATGATTAGGAGCTTTCAAACAGAGGTATAGAAAGCAAAGGAAGGCATCAGAGGAGGACAGGCAGTCTTGAACAAGGTTGTGATGGTGGTACAGTAGAAAGTAACACTTAAGGATGTGAGAACTGTGAAAGAAGTGAGAAAACAGAAGAACAAAGGAAGGAAAAAGTGGAGAAATCCAACGAGGTAAAATAAAGATGAGAAAAGCTTAGTGAAGGGAGAGAGACTCACAGATGAATAGCAGATGGCATGTTTGTTCATGGTTTACAGCCCACAGGACCCCATGTGCATACACTTTAGCTTATTGCATGTGTTTTCATGTGCTTGCATGTTGTGCTCAGTGATGCAGACCCTGAGATGGCCTCAAATACTCCAAACTACACAAAAAATGAAAGAGAAGGTTTTAGATTTTTTTTTTTTTGCCTCACAGATCCTGCAAAGAAACACCAGATTGGTTGTGGTGACTCCACGAGGCCTACTGCTGTGACAGATGGACATGGTTCACTTTCCTCTTTTCTTCAGAGCCAACCAATCCTACATCTCAGAAAGCTGTATTAATTAAACGCTAATGGCTGCAGGCATCATCAGTCAGTTTTTAAAATTGTGATCGGTTCCCTTAAATGAGGGTTCAAAGCCAAAAATTCCCGAAAAAAGGACTGAGACTGCAGTAATAAAATTACAGTGTAATTCGAGTTATAAAGATGAATGTGGCAAAGGACACTATAGGTTTGTTTGCCAAGAGACACTGTTCTGTGTGATGCAGCTTTGTGCCATATTTTGTTTCAGATACAATAAAATCAGTGGGTTGTTTGGCCTTCTGCCCTGAATGTGGCTTGTTGATGTGGCAGACATAATGCAGAGGGTTGCATTAGGACATCTGTGAGACAGCAACATTGGATGTCAGATCATGACGCTGTGAAATGTTAATTATTTTTCATGATCCAAACAGAGAAAAAGTGCCTGCCCGCTATTCCATGCAAAATAAACGCTCATGTTGCACACATGCAGAGACAGACAGGTGGCAGACACACGGAAAGTGCACACATAAGCTTGTGAAGATGGCTTAACGCCTCATCATTTCCTGCAGGAATGGGATGTCTTATAATGTCTTCTGTGTTACAATGAGACACTTAAATCTTCACTGAATGTTTGGTAGCTGCTGCAAAGTGAGACTTTGAGCACTGCAGGTGTTTCCTCCCAGTCCCCTTGTGGGCAATGTAAATGAAAACAGCAGCAAAAATCTCTTTTGCACAGAATCTCTCGATGTGCTGCCTCAGATGCCCCAGTGTAGCAGAGGGCAGTTCGCATATTCATAAATCCCCCCGGTATTGCAATTAAACACTGTTCTTTTTGGTAAGGGTTCGCCCTGTTGCCCTTCTCATCATGTACATTTCCTGTTGGAAACTCAATGAAGTCTTCACTTACATCCTCATGACTGGCGTCATCTTAAGATTCATGAATTATTCTGTGTTTAAATTCAGGCACATAATCAATAGACAATCCTTCACTCTGATCTTAAGACAGGTGGCTGTAATAAACATGCACATACATTTAAAAGGAAACAGCCTCTTAAGGACATAAATGATCATCAGTATGGCCTTGAAACAACACTAACTTTGACCAGTAAATTAAGGCACGGCCCTGATTTTAAGCTGAGATCAGGTATTTTATGAAGTAAAAAAACAGTCATCGACTTTCTCTGCAAACATTACACCACTGACTGTTTTTTAATGTCTAAAGTTCAATACAAATCTCAAAGCAGTGGCAGGTAAATTGAATTTACAAGGACTGCAAGATTCTCTGCAGATCTTCAAGGGAGTTTTTTTTTCCAGATTTTTAGTGTGATTAGAAAGCTTAATTGAATTCTTAATGCACCTTAAAGAATGGTCACAGATTAGATGAAAGAAAGAGAGAAAGAAAGAAAGCACTGGTCTCAAATGTAATCACATTCTAATGACGCTGTTTTGTATAAATAATGAAGCCTATTCGCTTTCACCCTTGTACATAGATAACCTTGACTGCATGCCACTTAGCTGCTGCTCTGTCAGACTGCGAGCACTGCAGGTGTTCCCTACTGCTCCCCTCCTGGGCTTTTAAAATGAAAACCACAGGAAAGTTTCTTTGGCTCCAGTCCCTTGATGTGCTGCCTCTGATGTCTCAGCACAGAGGAGGGCCGTTCACATCACTGATGTCCCCTCAATGCTGCAACTAATCGGGATTTGTCTCCAAAACCTTCAGAGTTTTTTGAAAATTATATTTTGCCCTGTTTCCCTTCCCTCCTCAAGATGATTCCCGTTTAAAGCCAACCTGAGCGACAAAGTTTTCAAGCATCAGTTTAATTTGCTGCTGTGAAAATGATTCCTGAACCTTTATACGAGAGTTTTTTTGACGAAGAAGTTCAGCATAATGTGTCTTTTATGTTGATGTGATGATTTACTGCTGACATTTTTCCTTTAGATTCTTGGCTGTAAACTTTACTTTGCATCTATCGGGAAGGTGTGTGTGTGTGTGTGTGTGTGTGTGTGTGTGTGTGTGTGTGTGTGTGTGTGTGTATGTGTGTATTGTGAGGAACAACTGATTAGAATTTAATCTTGATCGTGATCTTGGTCTTAGATTTTTCAGCCAAATTTTAAATGAACAGGGATAGTTAAAATGTTCTGAATCTTATCATTTTTAGTACTATGACAAACTGAACTCGATAGGTTCAGTGTGTAGGATTTAGTGACATCTAGTGGTGAAGTTGCAGATTCCAGGCAACTGACAAAAGCCACTCTTGGGAGCCAGTGTTTGGTTTGTCCACTCTGGGCTATTGTAGAAACACAGTGGTGTACCATGGTGACAGAGAACCCCCTCCTTCTGTAAATATATTACGCTCATTCTAAACTAATGAAAATAAAATTATTCATATTTCCATGTGATTTTTTCATAATTAAAATATACTTATTAAAATTGTATTCCATTTCTGCCATTTTGTGCAAATAGATCCCTCTAAATCCCCCACACACTGAACCTTTAAACTAAAAGTCACTGCAAAGCAGAAACACTTATTCACACTTTTAATTTCAGTTTTGTGCTTCAGTTGATGCTCCAGTCATCAATGAGGTGACATCATCCAGGGATGATGTCACACACCAGTTTAACTGTGAATTAGCAACAGGGTCAAGCACTGTCTTGTACCTTCAAACATCCTATAATATAAATGGGAAGACTGCAAAACCAAAAAATAGGTTTACGTAAAAATAAAAACCAAAACAGTATGTAAAAATACGAAGATAATAAATATCATGTTGATTTTCTTTGAACACATACATTATTCATTTTTCTCTCTAGACATAAACGAATCGGCCAGGATGGGGACAGTCGGTGTGATCACATTCAGCCTTCTGCTCTCCACAGGTATGTGAATAAAAACTGGTGATGCTCTTCCTTGTCAGTTCAAACCAGTCGAGCATGTTGTGTCTTTTCTCCTGATGTCAGTGTGAAATCAGCCGTTTAGAAAAGGACTCAGATACTGCACTGCATTTTTTTATCGATTAATTCAATAACGATTACTGATATTACTTTCACTTTGTCGTTTTTCTTTGCTTTAAGCTTTCTCCGCCCCTGTGAGAGGTAAGACTTGGTGCACCATTGCGTCACATATAATTTGAAGTTCACTCATCGAATATGAATTATGAACTACTCCTGACCCCTTATGTGTTTGTCAATGCTTCTTCCTTCCTCTCTCCATCACATAACCCAGTCAATGAGGACAACATTACCTTGTTCCATGGGGAGGATTTCCACATCATGCTGCCCTCACTCATGGTGGAGGTCACGTTTCAGAACAGAACTAATCGTCGGTCGCCCGATGCGTTTCTGATGCGGAACGGCTCCGCGGTCAGCAGTCGGGCCAAACTCAACAGCGTCCTCAGCCACTTGGTTATAGACAATGTGGGTGAGGGAGATGAAGGCGTGTACACCGTGAAGAATCCAAACAAGCCGGATTACACCAAACGCATCAAGCTTACAGTCCGAGGTACTGGATTAACATGCATTGCTTTGACATGACAGACAGAGTTGGATCTTTATTCAAAACTCTCAACTCAAAATCAGCCTGAGACCTAAATTCCTAATTTTAAATGATATTCGAACCAGTTCCTCATTACCTCACCCGTGATGGATAATTAACTATAAATCTAATAGTGGTTTTATTCATTAGTGCAACTATAAACTGCACTTTGAATAGAAAACCTACAGACCAACAACATTTAAAATCCAAAACTGGCCAAGAATTTCTCTGTTTGTAGAAGTAGAATTTTGCTTTGCTTTGAAGTTTTTGCAAAGCAGTGTTTCATTTTGTTCTTCACTTCACAATTTATTCCATCAAGAACAATATATAACTTCTTTAACCATGGAAGTAAATGATGAGTTGCTGCAACTAATGTTCTTTTTATCATCTATTAACCTGAGGATTATTTTCTCAATGTGTCAATTAAATCATAGGTTAGGACATGTAAAAAAAAAGTGAAAAATATCCATCATAATTTCATAGAACATCTATGAGTTTCCTTTATTTTCTGAGCAGTAATCCCAAAACCAAAATTAGGCTATTTAGTTCCTATCATGAAAGTGGAGTGTTTTTACATTGTGATATTGTAACTTTTACTTGAGTTAAGGATCTGAATACTTCCTCCACTATTGGATGACAGAGCCACAACCCTGGCATGGAAAATAAGCCTCTTATATCTGATCTGGAGTCAGAGTTTGGGAAGCGTAGGAGCTGACATCTCTCCTGCTTTAATCATGCAGTCAGCCGATGAATAAACCTCTCAGTTACACATCCTGTTTGTCCTCGGAGCGTTACGAGTTGCAGCAGTGTTGACTTTAGACTCTGACTAGTAATTCTGATGAGATTAGACACACTCGCACACAAACAAACACACACACACACACACACACACAAAACACAAAACACAAGGATGGGGTGATTCAACATACAGAGGGAGGAGTGGGCTCAAACCCAGCATGGATAAAGGCGACTGTAGTGTAGCAATATGCGGAAGATGTGCCATATGGAGGCAGTAATGTGTTGTGAGGTGATGCAGAGATGTGTGTACTCGTGTGCATGTGTGAGAGCATATCATGGAGAGCTGCCAGCCAGTAATTATGCAGCTCTTTAACCACCAGCCCACTCCTCTATCCTTCCCTCCCTGTTGTTTTCCTGTCTTTATCATGTCTTTACTGTCTCTCTCTCTATTCGGTTCGTGTCGCTACCCTTTCATTTCAGCCACCCTTATATTTTTGGATCCATGCTCATCTCTGCAATCTGTTCCCTTTTCTGCCACATCTTCCTCTCTCACCCTCTCTCCTTCACCCCTATCTATCCTTTCTCGCACTTTAAACCAAAAACAAGAAAAACTCCTTCTCTTTCTGTACTTCTTTTTGGTTTAAATGCTCAGCGTAATTGACCTTGCTTCTGTTTACTACCCTGCTTTTTCCTCCTAGATTGCACCAATGAGCAGATCATTAAATATGGAGACAACTTCAACATCCCACTGTTAAGGGTGACTCCTCCCATTATCCTGGAGTTCAAGCACAGTGCTGTTGAGGCCAACCAGACATCTAGGTATAGTAAGCAAAATAACACTAATGTTTGATGACGTGATGTGCATGCACTGCGACAGTGTGGCTCAGACTCATAAAGAAAAGGTCAAAGAAAGTTCATCCTCTTTGACTTGCCCTCCTGCAGTCCTGCTCAGATATTGCTGACCAGCTTGGGGAAACCCGTGCAGGGCTACCAGGGTCGAATCAGCATAGACGAGCGTTACGTCACCCTCAGTGCTGTCACCGGCACAGATGAAGGAAGCTACACAGTCAGGGATGAAAAGGGTGCTATCCAAAAGAAAATGTGTCTCAACGTCAAAGGTGAGAGCACAAAACAAGCCAGATGACATGTTTTTTTCCTCTTCTATGCCTGACCTGAATTAACCGACCAGCTCCTTCCTTTGGGATGTTGTTGATGTTTTCTTTCCAGTTATAACGCACCCCTTGTCTGCCATAATGGCTTTTTAAAGACCCAAACCTTAATGGGCAGGCTAATGCATTTTAGTAGATTCAGGAGCCTGTAAGAAAACTGTGATGTATTTACCTTATATCCTTCCTTTATCCCTGCCTTGTCTGTTGTTTCAGAGCACCAAACCTTCGTGAACCTGCCATATGGTAAAAAACTGAAGATCAACTTGATACTCAACAGCTCCTTGGTCCAGCTCTACTACACCCCTGACAGTGAACCCACCCGTCATCTGCTGCTGGACAATGGAGAGTTTACAAGTGTAACTGGAGCCTCTTGTTTCTTTCTTAGTCCCACCACTGGATTGCTCTCTAAATAGGATACATAAAAATTATTAGTGCAATTATTTTTTAACAATCTGTAATAATAAATACATCTTCAATGTTTAGTTTTTAAATTAAGGATATATAAATTTATAAATGTCTTTTCCATCCAGGCTAGAGCTGAGTTGGGTCTTGAGGACCGTCTCTCTATGGAGGGCTCCTTGGTTTTTCTGGATCAGGTCACCGGTGCAGATGCAGGCGTGTTCACAATTACTGACTCACAGGGGTTCACTGTGTCGAGCGTCCACCTGAAAGTACAACGTAAGGATTTGAATGGAGCTTAATGGGATAAATAACAGCTTCATATTGCTGTGCTAACTGCTGGGACAGAATAATTGTTTTGCAGTGACAAAATAAAAAAATAATCCCTTTCTTCTGTCCTCTGTGTTCATGCACAGGAATTTCAACACGTCAATAATAAAAGGTCAGTTGAAATATTTACTCTCCCACTCACGTCCTTCTCTCCCTTTTCTCACCATGACTTCGCGCAGCCTACAAGCTGGAGTCACTGTATGTGGCCATCATTGCCCTGCTGGGCCTGCTGGTTTTCCTTCTGCTGGTTTGTCTGCTGTCCTGCCTGATCAAAGTGAAGAAGAGGGCCAAAAGGGCCGCTGCCCTGGAGAAGATTGCCCAGAATGCTGGCAAAGAGGACGAGGGAGAGGCCTTCAGAGAGGTTAGAAAGATAGATGACAATGCGGTAGCAATGATGATGATGATGATTACAATGTATATCCTGATATATTAATGACTGCCATCTTCACAGGTGGTCAAGAACATCACCAAACTCAGTGAGGAATCCAAGCATTCCCAGGCAGACAATACAGAGAAATCTCAGAGCACTGAGGTGGACATCAAGGTGAGGATGTGTGATTTATATCTAGTCTTAAAACTGAGTCTTAATGGGTTTTTTTTAACAATGTCTCCATTTTTATGCTGTTTTCTGCGTTCAGGCAGCTGCAGCTTATTCAGAACGCTGCTGCTAGAGTCCTCACTAAGAACAACAATGTGGATCACGTCAGTCCAGGTCTCAGATCTTTGCAGTGGCTTCCTGTGTGACAAAGAAAGGCTGAATGATTTAGGGCCAAAGAACATCTCTAATCTGCTGTTATGTTGTGAAACGTCCAGACCTCTTAGGTCTTCTGGGATCTGTTAGTTTACTGAGTTAACCGTAAACATGGAGAGTGCATTCAGTTTTTATGCACCACATATTTGGAACAAACTCCCAGAAAACCTGAGGTCTGCTGCAACCCTCAACCTCTGAATCAAGGCTTAAATTTTTTTCTGTTTGCCACTGCCTTTTATTAAATTGAATTCGGCGAAGTTTGCTCCCATCTTGCACTTTACTGTTGATGCACTCTGACTTTTATTCTCCTGGTTTGTTTTTTTCAATTTTAGCATATTATTATCCTCTATCTTATTTTACTCTTTTAAATCCAATGTGTGTGTTCCCTTTATATTGCCTTGTTTGTCTGTTATATCTTCTCCTTTTATGTCTCTTGTAATGCACTTTAATACAAACAAATACACTTACCTTGATGTCTGTTTGAACTCAGGGTCTGGAGGTGTCCTCTAAAGAGGTTGGGGTCGGTAACCTTGAGACCAGTGACTCAGGTGTTGGCTTTAACACTGCCCTCCCACTTGACACTGACACTGATGCCCCTGATCAATTGTCTGAGTCTGTGGCTGTAACCAGCTCTGTCGCCCCTGAAACCAAAACAAGTCCACCATCTGCTGCTGAGTCCAAGCCAAGCGCTCCACCAACTATTGAAATTAAGCCCAGTCCAGTAGCGGAAACCAAAGCCTGCCCAACACCTGAGACCAAGAAAACCCCTGAGAAGCCAGAGGAAGCAAAGTTGGATGTATCTGACCTTGCAGAGGTCAAGCTTAGCCCAGCCCCGAGCCCTGAGCCCAAGCTTCGTCTAAGTCCAGCTGATCCAAAGCTTGCACCCAGCCCAAGCCCGGAGCCTAAACCAGCTTCTCCTAAAGCCACAACTCCAAAACCTGAAAGTAAGAGTGCCCTGACTCCCACACCTGAGTCCCCCAAACCGACCACACCAGAACCAATTACCAACGGTACACTTGAGCCTGGCCCAGACTCCAAACCAAGCCCGGATCACGCTGATATTATTGGAAGCTCAGCTCCAAAGGCGGCTCCTCCTAAAACCCCTGAAGTGGAGCTGAAATCTAGTGGTGCAGCACTTGAGTCCAGCAAAGATGGCACTATGGCTGAGGATTCAACCACCACCACCTGAGAACTGACCCTGCAAAAATCCAACGGAAGCCCCACAGATTTTCTCCATCTACCACCACTGTAGACAATCGAACACCCCCTACCAAATAATGAAGACACCACTGAGACTGGGGTGAGGACTTTGGTTTAACATGTCTAATGCCTGAACACAGTATTAACTTGATAACAGTTTCTCACTTGTTTATAACAAACACTTTTGAGACGTTCTGATTCAGAAAAACGTCACACAACAAATCTTTTTTTTTTGCTATCTTAACAATTAAACAGTCAGACTGCATTGAAATCCTTTGCAGAGTTTACAATAAAACTCCACTTAAGGTCTTTTCTAACATTATGAAGTAGCCAGAATGACTTGTATTTCCTTAAAACAAAAACAAGCTTTTCCTAACAAGTTTTTCCTTAACCTTAACCTAAAACTAGCCGTTGTTTTCGATCTTAATGCTTGTTCCTCTTTCAGCATGTGGATAAAACAGACAAACTGCATGAAATCTTCAGCCAGTGTCATCTCAAACCTACTAATAAATGTGATAATGATCTTTTGATTGGACACAAAATGAAAGCCCTCTTGATCACATCAAATGTTGATGGCATTTGTACATAGTTTAAATATGTATGTGTATGTGATTGTGCAAGTCCTCTGGCTTCAGCAACCTGTGCAAAGCATTATTATGACTGAAATTTGTTTCACAGTCTGCATCCCTTAAGTCCAGATCAATCACCTTCCTTTCTTAATCTTGATTTCCCCATGGCTCAATGAAAATCCCACAGGAAGCTCATGCCAGCGATAACCCTAGGTATTTAAAGGAGTAATGTGTAACATTAAGTTTAAATTTCAGTTTAAAATGATACAAAGAGAACTAAAATTAATCAGCAGAATGAGAGGAAGTAACATTTCTGACGTTATGATAGTGTTAGCTATGTATAATGACCCTGATATCTACTCAAGTTGACGTGCTAACCAGCTAGCCCTTGCTTGTCCTGTCTTGAGCTTATTTGTTTTGTTGACTCATTGTGAAAAACGTTTCATTAGAACTACACAGAAAAAGAGAAAAACAAAACTCACAAAAAGAAAGTTTTTGGTTTGTCTTTTCACTGTTCCAGCAAAAACCAGCTCCGTTTTGATTGTTAAAACTTATTCAACACTGGTGATGCCTGGCCATCCCCTCACTCCTCTTCTGCTATATGCCCCTCTGGTCCCCCACTTGACATGTTTTCCTAGTCCTTGGAGTAAGAGTCCTTGTTTAAGCTGCTGTAATTCCTGTGATCCCTGTTGTCATGTTCTCAACGCTGCAAAGTCAGTCTTGGTGGCTATGTTCAGTCCTGGTCTAGCTGGGAGACTGCAGGGCTCCGTTCTCGGACCACTACCCATGGTGTAAATGCTAACACTTATCCGTTGCTCCAAGCTCCTGGTTCAGGTTGGCAGATCAGCTAATAGTTGCATGGCTAACAGTTACAAGCTAGTAAGAGAGAGCTATGGGGTTACTCTGATGATATTCTGCCCCCCCTTCATTTTTTCACTTTTTACATGTAATGTTTAATGGAACTTCCATGTTTGAGCTTTTTAAAAATAGTGGAATGAATTAACATTTCTGGTAAGACCACATAGTAAGTACTTTCAGACTTACTAGTCAGTCGTCCTTTCTTTGATCATCTTTTTTCCCTCCTTGTGACCGTCCTTTCCCTTTGATGAACATAATTTTTAGCTCCTTATCTACTTGAGAACACAGCCTTTGACATAAACTAGAATCTTGACTTGACTTTGCTCTTAACCCTCTAAAATCTGGCAAAAGCTTAAACATTCACGCTTAGCATGCTTAATGGATCCAAAACTCTTCTCTGAGGCCTTTATCAGTGTCACAACACTGTCTGTCCAGAGCTGTTCCAAATGAGTTTGTAGATATGTGTATGTTCAGTCATCATAAACTACTCTTACATAACAGTTGTGTAACTGTTGTATGGTACAAAGGAGGTGTGCAGATAAATTTTATGTCTCAAAATGCACGTCTCTACCTCATGTTTTATGACTGACCACTAAGAAAAAAACAATGACAGTCTTTGTCTGATGCACTGAAATCAACTGAAAAGCATTTTGGGTTTTTGAGAGAAGCACAAAATGACAGCCATGAAAATTCAATCAAATAGTCAGTGAAATGTAAAAAACATAAGGAGTAGATTATAATTGTAAATCTTCAACCAAAAGGCCTTTCTTGGTAGCTTTCTTGTTGATTTTTCTTACAAGTAGATAAAATCAGGCTATTTGTCAGCATTTCAAAAAGCCATATGACAAAATAGATTTCGATGTCAGATTTGATACAAAGATCAGTAAATACAATAAATCAAACAAACAAAAAAAATAAATAAAAGGGGCCTCAATGTTACATAGACAGTATCAGATAGTCATATGTATTTCACATGGACAAAGGCATTTAAATGTAAATCATGTAAAACACTGAATATGGTTCATATTTAGCCTGGATCTTTGGAGAAACTACACATACATTTTGGCATTTCTAAAATTCTTAATATATATATATATATATATCTACGCACACACACACGCACACACGCAAATGTGACACACACATTCCAGCCTTGTAAATATTGCATGTGTTTGCCAGTTTAACCCCCTTGCAGCTGAATGTTTGTAGTGTATAGAATGGTTGTTGTATTATACTTAATAATAATAAACTAATTTAATTTTCTCACCAACATTAAATTCAGAATATAAAATATGTATACACACACTTACAATATGCTATAAACACTAATATTCACTAACGTCTCAAACTAATTTAACAACCAAATATTGTAAAAACCATCAAGACTATATTAGATCTTTTTAGATCAATTTTCAATATTGCTCTGATGATGCTCACAGCATACAGTATCTCTCACGGTATTTACATGTTGTATTTAAATGTTTAACCTGTGTCGCTTAAAGCATTGGCTGCAGCATGCCCACCACATGTCCTGAAAAACAGGCTTTTATCGTCTTCAAGTTGATTCTGTGTGTGTGTGACCAGAGGAGTGTTGTTGTAATGTAGCCATTGTTGTAAGTTTGGGATTTCTGTGTTTCAGTGCGTATGCAAATGACACACATGATGTATGAGTTTGTGTGATTTATGACTGTTGTGTGCTTGTGTGTGCTGAGTCTTTGCATTAGGCAGTTTGTACAGACAGAAACCACTGTACTTTACATGTGCTTCTCCATCTGCTGTCAGTAAGGTATTCATGTGCCTGCTTAAAATCGTCTCGCAATGTGAAGAAAACAAGTGCTGTGTTCAAGTTATGAGTGTGAATGTGTTTAAAGCCACAAAATATTGTTAAAGATATTGTAACTGAGATATTTGAGTGACTTTTGTCTTTATTTAGTGCCTAAAATGTATATTGGATAGTTGGCCTGTATTCTGTCTTTAGCCGACACTCCTGATGGCACCTTTTTTTTGATAGGAAGAGTATTTACAGATGTCGAAAGCTGTTTGCACACTGAGTGGCCTATGAAATGCTAACGCGTGGGAGGTACAACATACTGAGACATAAAAACAGTTTCCCAGATGTTTCTGAGTATCAGAGGGAATGATGAGCATGCTGGTGTTTTCCTTTTCATTAATCGAGGCACAGTACGGAGCATGTGAGTGGATTCATGATAGCGGCAGATGAATGACAAAGCTGTGTGGGAAACCTTAGGGTTATGTGATGGTAAGCAATTGATGAGGGACGCAAAAACAGTATTTTTATGCACCACCTCTACTAGATATTGTGATTGTAATATCAGGCCACTGAGAGCAAGTAGGGATGTAGAAGAGGCAGATAGTGTGTTGTAGGCAGGATAAGCCTTTGGTTTACATGTTACCAGCATCTCAAAGACGGCTCAGTCTGGCGGGGTTGGGGCCATTACATCAAACTGGTGCCAGAGGGATTCTGGTTACATACCCACCTCTGATAACCCACTAATAAAAAAACACTTTTAATACCACTGGCACCTCTTGCACTAAGTGAATTGTCTCTGCCCTCTGATCCTGTTTACTTCTGCTGTTCTGGCCTTGGTGTGGTGTGATATCCCACATGTTCTCTCTGTACTCCTTTTGCACAACACTTCACACAGATGTTTTTGTAAAGAAAACTGTTTTTTCTTTATTTCATGTCTAAAAAGAATACTAAGAATAAACAAGCTATTATGACATTTGCTGTCCTGTTGTCTTTGTTTTCTGATTTCTCGGAGCGGCTGACTGACTTGCAGAAGGACAGTTCTGTCTCAGAGTTGTCCGTCCCATCTCTGCAAGTCATCTCACTCAACGTCAGCCATCATTTATTCTTAATGTCATGTACCACTTTCCCGCCCCTCAGGTCCTGTGCGCCAGTAATCCTACTGTGTTGTTTTGAGCTTCCAGAGCCTCACCGGGACACATCAGGGCAGAGCAGAGATATTTATAAGCAGGCCGAAGGTAATGTCATAATGCTGTTAACACCTGCTTTGGACCCTGGAGCTCCAGGCAGGCTGCAAATAACAACCTTCCCCCTGCTTTCTTTTCCTCGACTATTAAAAACACTATTGCATCAGCTCATGAGTAGATTGAAGCCTCATATTTTTCACCACATTTATTTTCAGATTTAAGGATTTAAGATATGCATCAAAACAGATACAGTAGCAGCCATGTGTTATGTACAGAGTTTTCTTTAAAATCATTAAATATGACATTTCTGTCACACTTTTGTAGCAAGTTAAGAACAATAAAATCTATATTCAGAGCTTCTATTCCTCTATTCTTTTCATTATTGATAAATCTGTCAATTCTTTTCTTAATTAATCGTTTTGTCTGTAACATGTAAAAGAAGATATTAAAAGATGTCCATCACAGATTCACAAAATCCAAGGAGACCTCTTCAAATAACTTGTTTGCTTCAATGCTACAAATATTCAGTTAATTCTTGCATGTGATAAAATAAATGCAGCAAATTACAATATTTAAGAATCTGAAAAAATGTTTTTTCTTTAAGAATCATCATCAATTTATAACCAAAATATATGTTAATTTTTAGCTACTTTTTAAAAAATAAATTGAAACGATTTTTATTAATAACTGCAATATTAACTGGAACTTGCTGCATTGTTCTTCATCTGACCATTCAAAGCTGCTTCAATTTTCATAGTGAAGGGTGGAAGATCTTTAAAGCTGCCGTGTTCCTCCCATCATCTGCGTCACATGGATTGTAGAAGGGAAACAGAGGAGCCATGACCGTTCCCATCGTGAAAGTGTAGATTGGCGCCATGGTTATAGCGTTATAGAAAGACACCTCCTCCTTTTCACAGTCTAAGAACACGCCGATGCGGACAAGACGGACAGATACATTGATCTTGGTGGGCTTTGGGTCGGTACAGGCCATGACAGAGCTACCCTTCAGGGCCAGGGTCCAGAGGCCGCTGGAGGTGCCAGTAGCTTTCATCTCCCCTCTCGGGACATCCTCTTTTGCCACGCCTAACCTCCATGCTGTCTTATTCCCCACCTCCACCTCCCAGTAGTGTCGTCCTGTGGTGAAGCCCTGATGGCCTAAGATACAGTAATAATAGTGGAACCGTCGTGGGTTAGCCTGGCAATCCTTCGTGTCTTTGTCTTCCTCAAACCACACAGAGGTGCGACACTCGGACAGGGACAGATTTGGGTGAGCCGTCTCAGGGTCAAAGATCACTGATGTAATATCTGTTGGCAAGTAGAGATTACAGTAAGAAAGGTGAGTTTTGTGATTTTTCCTGTTTTGCATCACATGACATGTTTGAACATACCTGGGTAGAGGCAGCTTTTCATATGCTTCCATATCCTGTACTGTATGGGCCCCACAAACTGACCGGATCGCACCTCAGTGTCCACCTCTGCTGGGGGAACAAAGCTGACCTGAGACCTGCTTGGACAAAATGGGAAGATTGGAGGACTGACTGATTAATATTTGAGTGTCAACCTGGTAGACACAGCACAGCGAAGACTGAGATGGATCGTTGTGCCCAAAAGAGAGGCAATGCCAAGCATGCATACATAAAACATTAATGAGATGGTCTGATGGAAACACACTTTGGGAAAAACTTGCCTTTTTACGAGATCTTGTATTTCCTGCAAAGAGAGAAACAGTTCAGGAGAGTTGGTTGTTATTGGTTAAAACAACTGCTCTTGTCTGTTGTCTTTGTCTGGACTCTAAATACAAGCTGCCAAACTCTCTTGTAGTGTCCATTTCTATTTGCTGACCAATGCGCTGACAGCCTTTCACTTTCAAGTAAGAAATTGATTTTGAACTGCAAAACCAGCCAAGTAAACCGTTTAGCCAATCAGTGGCTGTAATTGATCAAATGAGGGCTAAAGAAGATTCGCTGAACAGCTAACAAGGTCGAACTGCAGCTCTGTGATGGGATCCATTTGATGCAAACCTGCAGAGTCACATTGCTCCTCACAGGACCGGCAATTATAAATAGTCCTTTTGACAAGGCAGAGGTAAGTTGAGTAACGTTTGGTTCAGAGCCCTATCAATGACCCTGGATAAACCCTTGTGTGGCACCACTGTTGTGCAGAGAAGTTTCCAGAGTGTTTGGTGGAAGGAAGCCAAACTATTCTTCACCTCCTCCTCTGTACCCACTCATGCATTAGCTCACCCTCCAAATTTACATCATCCCCGTCACCATACACTGACTGTATGTTGCTAAAGTATATTTAAGCACATAATAAACCAAACTTTACTGATAGTGAGACATTTTTTTTCTGTTTTTAGAGAAAGTGCCTCCTCACTTTGAGCAGTTTCGGGCTGTCCTCCTCAGCCAGTTTGCCATTGAGCACTGTGATGGCTCTCTCCAGGTCCCTCCCTTGCCCTGCTATTTTCTTCTCTCTTTCCTTCAACTGCTTCAGTTGTTTCTGTCTCTCCCTCTTCAGTCGCTCCAGGTCCTTACACTCCTCCTCATCCAGGAAGCGATGGAGGTTCTGAAACTCTGCTCTGATTTCTCGTTCCAAGGCATCAAAACTGCTCTGAAATACGGGGAAGGAAAAGATGGAAAACTATTAATTCAGCCAAGGCCTGATTACAAATTCATGGTGCAGATATACGATAATATGGATAATCATTTTCAAAACTGGCTTTAGCAGAAATGTTATGGATGCTCATTTATTAAGTGTTAAACTGGAATTACTTTGTATAACTAGAGTGTGTCTTTGACAAAGATAAAGATTAATAATGCAGCAGTACCTCTACTTCCACTGACTCTATGTACGTCTCTCTCTCTGCCTCCCTGCACTCATCTACCTCGTGCTTGATTCTTTTAATAGCCTGGAGAAGCTTTTCCTGTAACACACACACACACACACACACACACACAACAGAGGACAGAGAGAATTGGAGTAAAATAAACATTGAACAGTAATGTTACTAATTTGATATTCTGCAAATGGAGCTTCTATACCTGTGAAATATGAACTTTGAAACAAATACAGTAACATTATCAGGGACATTGAGTCTCATGTCGGCTGTTCTAAATGCAGCAGCAGGTGAAAACCATAAACTATAAAGCTTACCTTGTAATCACAGAGAAGCTGTTTATTGCAGTTGTTGTTGGTGTCTTTAGTGTGGTTTTGGTACATTCCACTTCTGCAAATCGGACAAACATGAAATAAAAAGACTCTTGAAAGCGGCAAAAGTGATGGAAGGACCAAGAGGGTGGGACAAACTGGAGGACACACTTAACAATACAGAGAGAGAGACACACACACACGCCAGGACAATAAAAACAGACTTTAGTTATATTAATAGAACAACAAAGACATACATCCAAGCAGAAAATGAACAAGAGAAAGAGTTTTGACAAGCACAGATCAGTAACCACAGCCTGACTTGAGAATATATGGATCTATTAAAGGTAGAGGAGAGAAAGGAGGAGTGGTAGGGAGGCAGATGACTGTGGATGCCAGGAGGGCTTGCTGACTGCCTGGTTGGCTGGCAGCAGCGATTTATGGCAGCGGACGCATAAGTCTATTTTTGTCTGCCTGTGTCTTTGGAAACAAAGAAGAATCTGACGGTGGAGAGGGGCAGTCAGTCAGATATTGTATTGCATATCAGCAGTTGTTTTGCCTGGAAGGGAAACGATGCATGTTTATTTTTACTTGGTGGCTCTTAATGTCTGGAGGTGTGAAAAGACCCAGCGTGGCAACTACGAGCTATTAAAGTGCTTGTGTTAAGGATGCTGTTTAGCTGTGTGTGTACCCTACTTGGCTTTCATATTGTCTGAGAGGGGTGCACTGTGTCTAAACACACAGTCAGCATTTCTGCTCTCTGCTCTTCGAAGAGTGCATATTTGCATCCCACTACCCAGCTACCAGCCTCTTCTCTATTTTTAAACCTGCCTTGGGTCTGTCCACTTCACATCTAAACTTTTTTTTATCTCTACCTCTTTCTTTGTCTCTGCCTGGCGCTCTTCCGGCTCCACATCACTCCTACACACAGAGACATGCACACACAAGGGGGTCTGGCTTTGGGTACGGGTGCACTGAAGCAGTATTACTCATCCCTGCAAATGTTCCTCATCTATAATTCATGGTGCAGGGTCCTGGCAAGTGACTGCGCTGAGCTGGGGTTGAGCTGCAAACTCAGTGCACTACAGTATGCGGCAGGTGGAGGGCACACCGACAGGGTGATTCAATAACATACAAAAGCTTACTGCATGAAGTCATGAGACCATGCATGGTAATTCCTGACTGACAGTTAAAGCAAAAATAAAATAGTATTGGCATTTTAATTTTATGTTAATACATTGCCCTTGGTTTTATTTTATTTTGGTGTATTTTTTAAAAAAAGACAAATTATAAAGTTCAAGAGCTTTTTTTTTTACATTCCCACAATATCAACACCAAATTGGATGGATTGCAATAAGTGTGAACAAGTAAGGGAACGTAGACATAAAGGTTGAAGGTTTTCGGAAGGCTACTATTCGGATTCATTCTATAAAAACATTAATAAATCTGTCAAGTGGATCAGGCAGTCGGTTCACACTCCGAACAAAAGGTGGCGATATTGCGCGTTTGACGCTGGTCACAAAACAGCCGTTCAAAAGAAAAAGACGGTCACGACGCATGAAAACAACGTCACGAAAGTAAACAAGAGCATGTCGCACAGACCGACTCAAACTAGAGGTATTAATGTTTTCTCAGTTATATAAAAATCCTCATAATACTCGAAATAATATGTGAACTAAAAATAGGTAGATAACGTTATTTTCATATGCCTGTTAGACCAACAAGCAAGCTGTGTAAGCTAACATATCTAAACACCTAAGTTAGCTTAGCTAACGATAGCTTAACATATAGCTAGTACTCTATCAAGTAAGTATGCGACGTTATATCGTTTCACGAGCAGTCAGTTTTGCAAAAATTGACTCCAGTATATAACTGCAACTGCTAGCAAAGGATAAAGTGCATTGTTTCATGATTTGTACGCTTTTTTGTAGAAATGAACGGCCAAGCGGACGTTGAAGTTGACTACAAGCGGAAATACAAAAATCTCAAACGAAAATTAAAATTTCTTGTTTATGTGAGTACCATCATTTCATGCGTTAGCATTAAATCTTCAGAAATCATGTTTGGGTGTAGGCAAAGATAAATATATGTCTCCTCATCAACACTGATTTCATGTCTGTTTTGCCTTATGCAGGAGCAGGAATGCTTTCAGGAGGAGCTGAGGAGAGCACAGAGAAAACTTCTCAAAGTTTCAAGGGACAAAAGGTGAGATTACATTGCGTTTAAGTCACATTTAAATGTGTGGTTATTAATATTATATGTAGGTACTAAATAAATATATCTTTCACGCGCTTTCTAGCTTCCTTCTGGACAGACTGCTACAGTACGAAAGGGTAGATGAAGACTCCTCAGGTAGTTATAACACATGATCTTAAAGCTTTAAGAAATAAATTTTATTCACTGCTGCTTGCTTTGATTTCTATCATAGTATTTTAGCTAGTTGTTTGTCCTGTTGGTTAAAGTTTTCTTGTCTTCCTTTCCAGACTCAGATGCAACAGTGTCCTCAGAAAATAGTGAAGGAGAAGGCCCCAGGGAGAGGGAAAGAGAACGAGATGGAGCAAAGAAGTAAATAATAATAATTTTATAACATAAAATTCAGATATAAGACTCACTGGCACAGGCAAAATCTTGAGTAATAATATCATTGAGTACCTTGTTTAGGTTACCTTTTTCTTTAACCATCCTGTTCTACCTGTGGAGTGCAAGAACTTTTTTATTGGCTTCTCATTTTATGAACAATGACCTAAATTTGAATGTGCGTCTTACATATACATCTAATAAATGAGACTCACATTTCTGGTCATTGTTAACCTTTAAATATTTTTTTTCAAATTTTTTTTTAAGTCATTGTTTTCTCTCTTTTGCTGACCGTAATTAATTTTTTTCTAGAAGTTCTATTTTCTTTTACAACCCAAAACTGTGTGATAAAATCCTCTCAGATTCATCTTCTCAGGAAAACATTTTTGATATTAATGTAGGCTGAATACAGAAACATTGATGGAGCTCGATGAAGCTGATTGAAAAAAATGAGTAATGTTTTGTACCCGAATGCTCCTGCTGTCATATCCAACATACTGTGTTTTCCCTCCCTTCTTTTTCCAATGTACTCCTCTCAGGCGAAGAAGTAGTCCGGGGGCATGTCTTCCTTCATCATCCTCCCCCCATCTCTCTCTGCTGTCTCGATCTGGTGTAAATCCCCTACAGTCATCAGGCTCTGGACCTTATCTCAACACTGTGAGTTTCCCTCTTCCTTTCTGTGTCTTAATGAAGCCAGCAACAGTAACAGTGCTGCCTCACTCATCTCCTCATCAGCAAACATAATCCCTGTTTTGATTTGGCATTATTATATAATTTGACTGTTTTGTCATTTTATTCACAAGTCTGTTTTACCTCCTCCTTTGTTTTTTGTTCGAAGCTTATAATGGCCTCACTGTCCTTTCATTATTCATTCTCTTGTGTTTTTTATGTTTGTCCGTCTTGTAAATTGCCTGTGCCTGTGCGCATGTTTGTTTGTGTGGACATTTGGTAATTTGGGGCCTGCGTGTGTGTTGGGCAGATGCCCTTCCCACCAGAGTATTTGGCTCCCCCAGCTGAACGAATGAAGAAAGAGAGAAAAACAAAGACGCCTAAAAACAAGAAAGAGACCACTGGGAAGGTGAGAGAGGAAAGGGGAGTTAATAATTAATTAAGATTTAATGATGATAATGATCATTCTAACAATAATGCAGATATATTGCTTACTTCTCACAAATTGTATGTAAATGTTCCATTTATTTTACATGGCACATTTATTTTACATGTTTGGGACACAGTTTAGGTGCATAAGTACAAGGACATGATATGTGTGCACTTATTTCTCCTCAGAGTGTTCAAAAACTTTTTGTTTATTAATTTTATAATACTTTGTTGACCAGCATTTTTATGTGTAAACAATTTTTAATTTCTTAAAAATTTCAATAACTTGTAATCGTGACATTTCAGTACTTTAAAAAAAATTGTGGGAGGGTGGGGGTCTTTCCTAAGCCTTTTTAAGTTTGGCACGATGCTGAACTGAGGTTCTGGTCAGTATGTCTGTAAGTTCATTTACATGCTGCATGCTTGTCCCGATTTACATCTGTGATGCAGCAATCCATCCATAACCGTCATCTCTTTATAATGTTTCCTTTTTTTCATCATTCCTAACTCTTAACAGTCTTCTTTATTCGTCTTAGGTTGTTGCCCCAATAGCAACCAATTACTCATCAGCCACTGCGGCCCCTCCAGCAGCCAGCGGCCCCTTCAGCTGGGTTCCAAGACAAATGCTTAGTGGAGATGCCCCTGAGGAGGAGGGAGACAGCGAAGGAGACAGTGACCGAGATGATGAAGACAGAGGGGAGGGAGACGAGGCTGAACTAGTTATTGACATCCCCAATGAGTGAGCCTGAGTGTGTGTAAATTTGTATTTATAAACAGAGGAGATTGTACATCCGTGTGTGTGTGTGTGAGAGAGAAAAAGACTAAAGGTTACTGTTTGTAATCAGTTGCCCATTTTAGATTTTCAGAAGAAGAGACAAGCTCCCTCCTGTGGACATTTGCTAAGTTGCATAATCACTGTCAAAATTCTCTCACAGATGAATGTTGTTTTTCAATATTATGTTAAGACTTAAATCTGTGACAAAATTACAGTTTTAAATAAAATCCACAGCTACTGAAGAAAATGTATGGATAGTCTGGATTTTACATGGTTACAAGCTGCCTGCTTCTTGTTTTTCTGCCCAAACAGCATAAAGATCTACAGACTGTGACCACAGCTGGGTGTGTCAAACACAGAGTCTTTGTTATGTCTAACCACCATTAAAAGTGTTTAAGTATTATATAGATGTTTCAAATGTAAGGTCTCTTTTTTCTTGTTACAGGCAGTTTTGACTCGGTTTTTTCTCATTTTTTACTATGTCGATGTGTTTTTTAACAACTTGTCAAAATCAAAGCTATTCATGTTAATGTAAATACATTATTTTTGCACCAATCAAATTGTGTTTTAGATTGTTTTCATTTGAGATGCTGCTGTATGTATGTTTGTCCAAATATATTTCTTTAAGCGCTTTTTAAGTTGTCGAAAAAGTAGAGTTGAAAAATCTATCCACATCGAAATAATGCAAAATATATAGTATCCAAACTGTAGGAGTTTTTTCGTGACTAATGCACTGTGGTGCTACAGAGATGCCCAGCCTTCAAATCCAAGCCATTTCTAAGGAAACATACATGCTTGGACTCCAACAGTAAATCAACAATTTTTATTTTTTCCAGTGTAATACTGAGAGAGTGTGAGAGTTGGTGTGAGAATACACTGAGACTGTGACTCATTGTAGTTGCAATATCTGTCAAAATAGTGCCCGTATGTTTTTTACCTCATATCTTTTGGCCCTAATAAAAACTCAGGATGTGTCAAACACACCTAATGATTAGATTTGACTTAATGCCCCACCCAAAACATCACACCCTAAAACTCTCATTCCAGAGCCAAAGTGAGTGACTGAAACATGCTGCAGTCCATGTCACTGCTGACTGTGTGCAGGACTGACAACATTCACTGCGCTAAAAGCTGGTTTTTACGACTTTTTCTATGCTTGCTTGACCTCTCTGAAAAGGCATCCTAATACACTCTTGACAGAAGCCCAAGAACACATTTTGCTCATGTCAGTCATAACTGTTAAGCAACATGAAGTCAGCCTGGCTGGATTCCACCTCTTCTAGATGGCCAAAAATGAGCTAGACAGCTCTCTCTTCACTCTTTCACATGCAGAGCACTGTGCCATTAGATCACATGCAAATTGCTGTTTTTGCTGCGTAACAGTTGTGTAAAGAACAGCCAGTGCCATCATCATCATGTCTCAACAGGCCTGTTTATAATATCAAGAAGAGCAGGCTGCAATCTGTGAGCCCAAGAAGGGGGTGTGTTTTGTCTGACCAGTTAGATGTCAAGAACTGCTGCACTCTGGGTGAGACAATGACCCGTGGCGTTGGCACTGTCAGGATTAAGCTTTAATGAGGATTTCATGAACTGACAATGTTAAATATAGAGCTTGGTTGCTCACACTTTACCTGGAGTTTCAAGAACTCTTGCTTGATATGGAAGTATTTTAAATAAACTGTTTGACTTAACACAGAGTCAGCACCATAGGAATGCGCTTCATACTCAGAATAATGTATCAAAGGACCAGGCTTGTACAACGACCATTGTTTGGGAATGTAGACTTACAGGTAATTGACAATGTTTCATGGGTGTGAGCTTGGCTTGTGTACTTAACAGTAATGGGAGTTCAATGTGTAACCATAGAGAGTATAAGAGGGAGGGGTAAAGTGGAGGTAAAGCCAGAGGGAGAGGCAGAGGAGGGTGGAACTGACAGAGGGGGCGAGGTTGTCAGTGAAAGGGAAATGAAGGAGTAAGCAAGATTGTGCCTCCAACACAGATTCATTCTCTCAGAATACAGCTGGCATTAAAGGAAGGCAGGCATGGTGGGAGAAAAACTGGAGGAGAGAACAAGGAACGCTTGAGGAAAACAACAAGCCATTAGCAGCCAACTCTGTCCACCTTATCCTTTCCATCTATATACGGAAACCACTGGATAATTTATAAGCCTCTCCCTCTCGCTCTGTGTGAGTGAGTGTGCGAGAGAGAGGGAGAGAGAGAGGGGGGATTTGCTGAGCTCACCACCACCATGCTGTGTCCTCCTGCTGTCAGTGCAGCTGCTGCGGCTGTCTGGCTGCTGGCAGTGCTGGGCCCAGGCCTGTCTCTTCCAGCTGAGGACAACTCAGAGCCAGGCTTCAGCCTCTGCAGCCAGTGTTTCTACAGACAGACGCCTCCGCAGGGAGCCTCCGCAGGGCCACTGCTGCGCCCACTCTGCCACAGACTGCCTGGGGGACAGGCGTTTGCCACTCTGTCCAGACCGACCTGTGACACAGCTGTCTACTCTGCCTTCCATCTTAGTCATGGATGGACAGAGAGAGAGGGAGAGGAGGGGGGAGAGCTCGTGGTAAGGACACAGCAGCACACAGCTATCATGCTTGTTAAAGTGGTAGTGTCTGTTTTTGAATGATGGAATTTGAAAATACTGTACAAGACCACAGATTTGTGTTCTAGCATGCAGACAGTAAGTAATCAGTGGAAAGTAACTAAGAACATTACTTAGGTACTGCACTTAAGTACAGTTTTGAGGTACTTGTATTTGAGTATTTCCATTCTACTTGATACTTTTACTCCACTACAGATTAAAGGTAATATTGTACTTTTTACCACAATATGTTTATCTGACAGATCAAGTTACCAGTGACTTTTCACAATAAGATTTGTCATTAAAAATATTATATGGTTATGAAATGCATGGTTAATAATCAAACAAGCAAATCAGCTTTTTTTGATCTTTGACTACAAAACAGCATTTGGTGTCTATAATGTCTATGAGTTGTTAGCAGTTAAACAAAAGACATTTCTCCTATAAACTTCATTTAATTTATATAACTCCTGAGGCCCAAAGAGGTCAAAATATATAATAATTTACAAAAACCAACAGAATGAAAAACAAATACAACTGTAACAAAAAGTTTTCTTTATAGCAGTCCAGTGGCACAAAACTAAGTACATAAGCATTCAAAAAGAGCTCCAGCTTTACATGTTAAAAAAAACTAGTTTCTTCTAACAGATCTTTGTTAAATATTTGCATGACAGCCATTTCTCTGCCAAACAGATACTTTTACTTTGATACTTTAAGATCATTTTGTTAATAGAGCCTTGACTCAGGTGAGGATCTTGAATATAGAAATTGTACTTGTTATTCAGTATATATTTATATTGTTTTTTGGTTAATGCATTGTTGCATTTTTACAGAAGTGAAGGATTAGAATAATTAAGTGTAGTAAACAGCCAGCTCTCACTGAAGGTCACTGCATTTTAAAGAGAGACTGTTGGCAAACAATGATAGTAAAGGGAAAAAAATATTTATAATGACATAATATGATAATATATTTCCAACCTTTCAAATCTTATAAAGATTCATTTAATATGACCAAAGAACTTTTGTACATTTGATAATAATGATGAATTAAATGTCATATTAAAAACTTTCGTGCCTGTAAGGTTATACAATTTGTTATAATTTGCATATATTTTAAAGAGGTCACACTGTAACAGTTGATTTTTTTAACTTTTTGTAACTTTTCAGACAGAGGAAGAGGACAACAACATTAAAGTAGCAGTACCAGCTCTCCTCAGAGGAGGCGGGGATCCACTTCAGCCCGTCTCACCCTCAGATTCCCTGTTTCAACAATGGGACTCAACAGTCACAACACTGTTCCAGTCAAGCATCGTTCCCCAGTGCAGCACTTTAGGGGGTGATCTCTACATCCTTACTGGGGTGGGAGGTCTCCAGGGTGCTGAGGATGGAGACGAGGAGTGTCAGACGGCACCACTTTGGTCTGCAGTTTGCTGCCCTGTCCCTGAGGGGAAAAGTGGCTTTAGTGTGGGGTTAATCAGAGAGGCAGGGGAAGGGGCGAGGCAAGTGAGCGTGAAGGAGCTGGCGGAGTTGCTTGGAGTGACGGAGCTGTTCTTAGAAGGCTGTGGAAGAGCAGATGGGGAGACTGTTGGATTCACAGCGGGTCTTCACAGTGAGGGTCTCCTGGGAAATACAGAAAAGCTGGATGCGGATCTTACTGATGAAAGCACAGAAGCTAGTGATGTAGATTCAAACCCTGCTGGTCAAATCGCTGAAGGAGAGGAGGCTGCTTCAGATACCACCAGCAGCCAAGATTCAGATGAGGACATAAAGGACAGCAGAGAGGCACTGACTGAAAGAAAAGAGGTGGCTGGTGTTGATGCTCAGCCAGAAGAAGCTGACGGTGCAGTCGGCACAGATGAAACTTCAGTAGATGCAGCAACTTCAGAGAGTAACGGTGAAGAAAAGTGTAAAGTGTCACATTCAAGAGCTGTTACATCAGAATCCCCTGAGTCCTTAACTCAGTATGAAAATGTGGCTGAGCAGGAGACAGACACAAATTCCAGCAGTGCTCTGGTCTTCGTCCTTTCCACCACCCTGTCCATCATTAAAGCTCCTCTGCGGCCTTTGTTCTCCACTATCGCACAGTTACCTGGACAGGTGATACAAGTGACAAATATATTTTATTAAGAAATAGTTTTGTTTTGCTTACACTTAAAGGTGCACTCTGGGAAGTAAACATTTCACCCACATAAAAAGGATGTGTCAGAATAGATGCAGGGGGAGGTTGATTTATCCTGGCAATTATAATAGGCAGACTTTAGACATACTGAATCCTACACTTCCCATAATTCCATAGAGCTTGCCACAGTCCTATTCATAACACAAGCATTCTGTTGTATGCTGCAAATCCAATGCAAGTCAGACGTAGGTGGCTCGTCTAGTGGAGAAGATATTATTAACTGTTCACCTCTCACGATAAACAAACTTCATGGGTAACACAATCAAAAAAAAAAAGAAAAAACATCAATAACAGGGCAAAGCAGCCAAAAAAAGTCTTGTTTTTCTTCTTTCTTAATTCGAGTCTTATCTCCAAAAAACATGCAAATACATGCAAAAAAATGCAAATAAGGTTTAGTTAAGTGTAGAGAAATTATTGGCCTTTTTTAAAAATATGTGCAGTGTCTTAAAGTCATTAATCGTCACCTAAATTACAGTTTACTCCTCCCAGAGTGTGGAATGTGGTGTGATGCCAGCAGGAGGTGTAATTCAATACATTCCTCCAGGCCATTCTGTCATTACATTTTTCACGCCCTTTTTTAATCTCATTTAAAATGTGACATGTTATCTTGTCTTGATTCAGGTGACGTACGTTCTTCAGGAGGACTTAGGAGTTCTGTCTGCCCTCCCAGGAGATATATTTTCCTTCTTTCACCTCCTGTCCTCCGGCCTCCTGTCTTGGATGGGCACAGCTGCAGACATGGTACTGGGTATCGGGGAAACCTGCTTTTGTAGTGGCTACTACTGCACTTCCTCCATGCTGGGAGCCCTGCTGAACAGCTGCCACACTGGGGTTACTGGCATGGGAACCCTGGCTGGAGACACCGTGGGGATATTTGGTGACGTGTTGGATAATAGTTGGTGGGTGACCAAGTTCTTCGGTGGGCGGCTGTGGGAGCAAAGCCAGGGGTATGTAGGAACAGTGATGTCAGAGATGGGAGGTCAGGCAAAAGCTGTGGGGGGAGGGTTTGGGAGGCTGGCATGGAGAAGCGGAAGTGGAGTGGGTAATGTGTTTAGGCTGGGTGGGGGGTTAATAATGGGAGTGGTTGATATGTTCATTGGTGCAGTGAGAGGGGCTTTTGGGAGAGAGTCAGAGTGAAAAGTGGAACAAAAGTCCAGACTTCACGTAACACTGTTAGGAACAATTTTAAAAAAAAAAATGTTTTCTGTAGTTTTGGTTTGTAAATTTCTTTAGCACATGGGGATGTGTGAAAAGGAGGAAATGCTTCAGTTTGATGTCATTTAATATACCTTACTTGTTACTGAGGGATTGTAATTCACTTAGTCAAATTTAGTGAATCACAATTTCTTCCACTGTAGGTCTTACATTCACTTTTGCAGGCTGTCCAAATAATCTGCTGTATTTAAAGCTGGGATAGGTGACCCAACTGTGATTTAAATGACACTGTGCACAAGGCTTTTGGATGTAATAATTAAAAAAAAATATTGTATAATAATTGTTATGATAAATGTTTGCTTACATGTACATTTGAATAAAAGAGAATGCTGCTTTATTGTACTTTGTACATGCTTGTGTTATGAAAATGTTTTGCCCATCAAAATAGAACAATATTTGTTTTGTCCTTTTAATATACTTTTTACAAGTACTTTTACTTTATCTGAGTATTTTATTCAATACTAGATAATTATATGTGTAATTATGCTTAATTAAAATGAGGTATTCAAGTTTTCTTACTTCATTTGAGTATCTCCAGTTTTCTGATAATTTTAGCTTCCTCTACCACTGTTATTTAAGGTTAAATATTGTACCTTTTACTCCACTACATACACTACATACACTACTTCACATATTAAGATTTTCTATACAAATCATATGATCAGCTCATTACATAAGACATGTCTAGGACAGTTTGTGACAGATTAAACCCATATTTGTTAAAAGCAGGCAGCGTTAACAGTAGCTCAGTATTTTATGATATGACAGTCTTGAAAAGACTATCTGCATTATGTATGCATTATCTGTATTTAATTTTTGATACATTTATGATACACTTGTTTGCATTTTGATGATACTTTGGGACTGTTATTTAGCATGTTACAGGCAATTTTATTATTTATATATAGATTTTTTATCTTACTTTTTTTATTCTTGTGTATTTTAATCGTATGTATTCCAACATTGGTTGCTGTGGGAATTGTAAACATTAATATCAAAATAAAAGACAGTTTATAGACTTCCGTTTTGTGACGGAAGTAGTGAATCAAACCCGGAACCAGCTGCACGGTCCAGTTGCGTCAGACGGCAGAGAGGGGAAGACTCATGTGGCTGCGCTGTGTATGCTAACTTAAGCTGACGTTTCTTTCTGTTTCATTCAAAGGTATGAATAACTTCTTGCAGAAATTATCTCCAACGAAACACAGTTTTCTTTAACGCGAAGTTTTACTTCAAGACGAATTGAGAACAATGACTGCGTGTGCTGACGTGTAAAGCTCAGCATGCATTTATAAAACTAGATTTTTAGTTTCTGTTATTAGCTGAAGCTAACTAGCCTATTGGCATGAGCTTTCGACAGCCCTTGACAGGTGGTAGAGATCAACTTTAAAGACAGAAAAACGGATAACTAACCCGCAGACATAGCCAGCATGACACTTGAAAACAATGATGAGGCCAATATGAGATGCTTTAAATAGTTTGTTCAAACACGTTTAAGTATTTTATTTAAAGAGCTCACGTCCCTAGTTAAGCTGGCCGTAAGTTCAAGTGTGAAGTGGCAGTATTGAACTAATGTGACTTGTAAACTCACCCACGTCATCATTGTCAGACCACAACTATATGCACATAATTGAAACCTGTTCACAAGGCACATCATTTCTGTGTCTTTAGGGATGGCTACTCTCTACACATCTCCTTATCCTGATGACTTCAGGAGCCTTCTGGCTCTCATTGCTGCAGAGTTTTGTCCATCCTCTCGCCCGAAAACCCTCTCAGAAGACCCTCCTGCATCCCTGAATGCCCGCTCTAGACCGACACTTGTGCTGGGTGCTGGGGTAGGTGACTCTGTCCTGAGCGGAGCCAGCGCTGTGTCCTGGTACCTGGCCTCTCAGGGGAAGAGGGCAGGTGTAGATGCAAAACAGCAGAGCCAGGTGTGGCAGTGGCTCAGCTTTGCAGACAATGAACTCATTCCAGTGTCCTGTGCTGTGGTCTTCCCTCTGATTGGGATGATGGGAGTGGATAAGAAGGTGAGCGGGGTATCTAAATGTGTGTGGATGTAAGTGTTTTGTATTCTTGCGGGGTTGTGTTCTAAAATGGCTTGTTGTGCATTTTTAGCTCCAGCAGAGTTCCCGTGCAGAGCTGATGCGAGTTTTAAAGGTTCTTGACCAGGCACTGGAACCAAGAACCTTTTTGGTTGGGGAGAGCGTTACACTGGCTGACATGGCTGTTGCCATGGCTGTTCTTCTACCCTTTAAATATGTATGTATGCTGTTGAACTGGTTATACACATGGATCCTGATTGTATCTCAGCTTGTTTCTAGTTTCTGGGCAATTAAGTAATGAGACACCTGTTTGCTGCCTGTCAACATTTGACAGTGTGTTTACAATTTTTGTTTTGTTAGGTGTTGGAGCCATCAGATAGGAAAGTCTTAACCAATGTTACCAGGTGGTTCACAACCTGCATAAATCAGCCACAGTTCTTGAAGGTTTTGGGGAAGATTACGCTTTGTGAGAAGATGGTGCCAGTTACACCAAAGACAAATGCTGCTGTTAATGGCAGTCCTGCTGGTGATTCTGCTGCTGCTGCAGCTAATGGTCAGAAAGTTCTTAGCCACATTTCACAAATACATCTTTTTTTTTGAGTGTGTGAACAATTTTCTGATTTTTTTTTTAATGGTTTCTCCTTTAGGCCCACCAAAGACAGAAGCCCAACTGAAGAAGGAAGCTAAGAAGAGAGAAAAGCTTGAAAAATTCCAGCAGAAGAAGGAAATGGAGGCGAAGAAAAAGACACAGCCCACAACAGAGGTATGGATATTTAAACTTCTACAGCTGCATTTTTGGTGCAGCCTTGAAAAAACAAAAAACAACGGCAAAAATATACATGGGTACAACAAAGCTTTTTCACATTGATTATGATCACTTGACATTAAATCAAATAATGTGGTTTGTTTGTTTTTTGTCTCTTTTAGAAAAAGGCCAAACCGGAAAAGAAGGAGTTGGGTGTGATCACATATAATGTTCCCACTGCTCCTGGGGAGAAAAAAGGTGATTGATCAGTCTGGGAGGGTTTTCTCCCTTATAACAGAAGGTTAAGACTTAGAATATGAGATAAATATTTAGAATTCAGGTTTTGTTTAGAATAACTTAACGTCTCCTTCATTTAAACCCATGTACATGCCCAAAAAACTCAATTTCTGGACAGAGTTCAATGTGCGCTGACTTATTGGTACACTGAATGACATTTATTTCTTGGTCCTTCATATTAGTCACAGCAGGTTTGTTCTGCCTCTTAGTGGTTGTGAGTGGTAATGTATCATGAGGAAGTGCTGTCAGTGCAACCTACAATGATATGAACTATTTTGAATTACAAAATGAATGGCTCAAATCAAGCAATCTGTTTTTTGGCTGTGTTATAATAATCTAACGTCAGGGTGAAGGTCACTGTTCTGTGTGACTCTGTGTAGAAGTAGCTTGCCTCTCTTGTTTTTCATCAACACAGTCAAACATTTACAACTACTGGTACATTTTAACATTTTGACTGTGACAACTGCAACAGAGTGGATTTCTTCCAAAAGACTGAGACTTTTAGTTTCCCCTCGGCTGTCAGAGTTTTGGTCTTCCTCCATTTTAACAGCCTGACAACGCAGAACCACAGTTTTATCTCAACGGCTCTGCAGAACACAAGCCATTGTCTCTTAAATTATTATATGCAATCCAATAAACTTAATAAGTTGATTGATTGATAATACAGGGTTTGTGGTTGGGGTGACTAAGGTAGGTCAGACTCAGTTAAGCTGATGGCAGCAGGCTAAGTTAAGCCTAAAAAGTAAGTCTAGGTCTTTTTCTAAAGTGTAAAAACTAAGTCTGAAAAGTACAGCTGAGGTAAAAAAGTCCTGGAATTTCCCTTTCCAGTCAAACCAGTATGCTGCAGAGAAGCCACATTCCACTATATTCAGGCTGCTGGAGGACCTACTGCTTTGCGAGAACAATAGCTTATGAATGCTTTATGAAATGTTAATAAAATAGTTCAAGTCTATAACTAACATATTGCCTTACTTTGTATCAGTTTTATAAAAGCAATAGCTCACTTGCATCAGGCTGTACAACGCCTTTAGCTTGGATATAATCAAAACATACGATGGCCCATCATGAGCTGTTGCTTAAATATTTTATGGTGATTAAAATACCATGAATATTTTATGGTGATTAGCTTCAGGTCCATGTAAAGCTTTTCTCTCTTTTTCTTCTGGTGTAAGATGTCATTAGTCCACTTCCTGACTCCTACAGTCCTCAGTATGTGGAGGCTGCCTGGTATCCGTGGTGGGAGAAGCAGGGATTCTTTAAGCCTGAGTATGGGGTAAGGAAGACCCTCCTCTCACACTAGATTCACACAACAAGAAATGTCATGATTTTTTATAGCACATTTTATCCCATTATAACACATCTGTCTGGTTCCCTACATTGTGCAGAGAAAAAGCATTAGTGACCAGAACCCTCGTGGCATCTTCATGATGTGCATCCCTCCACCAAATGTTACTGGATCGCTTCACCTGGGTCACGCCCTCACCAACGCCATTCAGGACTCTCTGACTAGATGGTAACTGCAGTTGGATTTTTCAGTTGGAAATTATTTTATTAGTGAGATTTTTGTAGCATTATGGGATTTATGTATATCCGTTTGAATTTCACATATTGCGATCTGCAAGCTGGTTGTTTGAATTGGCGTGTGCTCCTCTGTCTGTACAGGCACAGGATGCGAGGTGAGACCACATTGTGGAACCCCGGCTGTGATCACGCTGGTATCGCCACCCAGGTGGTGGTGGAAAAGAAGCTGATGAGAGAGAGGGGTATGAGCCGTCACGATCTGGGCAGGGAAAACTTCATCCAGGAAGTCTGGAAATGGAAGAACGAGTGAGTGAAGGACATTGCAGAAAGGAGGAGATGTGACATATCAACTGGGACAAATACTGGAGCAAAGACACAGTAATAACTTAGCCTCTTTGCCTTTTTAGGAAGGGAGACCGAATCTATCACCAGCTGAAGAAGCTGGGCTCCTCTCTGGACTGGGACAGAGCCTGCTTCACAATGGACCCTGTGAGTTTTCTAAAACATGAGCTGATGTGATTAGAAAGCTCACAGGGTCTGAGAAAATATTTCTCATTCTCAATTCTCCACCCCTGTATATCTCCAGAAACTTTCCTATGCAGTCCAAGAGGCCTTTATCCGCATGCATGAGGAGGGAGTGATCTACAGGAGCAAGAGGCTGGTCAACTGGTCCTGCACACTGAACTCTGCCATCTCTGACATAGAGGCAAGTACTCTGGATAAAGAATACAGAATACATCTTAACAGAATGATAAAGACGTGGGATATTTCCGGTGTTATGGAACAACGTGCGGGATTCATTTTCTTGTGTGTGATTACACTCAGAAATTGATCCCAGAACCCAGCCCCTTTTTATTAACCCTGTTATGAGGCCGTGATAATGACAGATCCAAACCGTTTAGCCAGTACTGTCCGTGCTGTTCTCTCTTGATTTAATCTTGTGGTTGGTTTGCAGGTGGATAAGAAGGAGCTCACTGGGAGGACCCTGTTACCTGTGCCTGGTTACAAAGAGAAAGTGGAGTTTGGAGTTTTGGTGTCTTTTGCCTACAAGGTGGATGGATCAGGTACGTGAGCTCACAGAAAGTAGAATATTTCAAACACCCTCTGCCACTTAAATAATACTTTTCTTTTCATTTCTCTTTCTGTTCCCTAGACGAGGAGGTGATCGTGGCAACAACTCGTATTGAGACCATGCTGGGAGACACGGCTGTCGCTGTCCACCCTGCTGACTCCAGATATCAGCATCTGAGGGGGAAAATGGTGCTGCACCCCTTCTGCGACCGCAAGATGCCGATCGTCTTCGATGACTTTGTGGACATGAGCTTTGGAACAGGTAGGCATGATAACAGGAAGAGACCACCTGCCTGTTTCGTCTGCAGTGTGCTGAGAATAAGTAATCATAACAAGTCGTTAAGTCAGGCCACTTTCCTTATTACGCCTGTTCAGGTTTTTTTCTTCTCTCTGCCTCTCCTGTCTCTCTGCACCATTTCCTGGTCAGGCGCTGTCAAAATCACCCCAGCCCATGACCATAATGACTACGAGGTTGGAGAGAGACACAATCTGGCCTTCATCAACATCTTGGATGAGAATGGCTTGCTCATTAACGTGCCTCCCCCCTTCTTGGTATAGTGTCTCATTATCGTCCTTCCCCCTGCAGTGTGCGCCTCTCCCTAGTGACACTAAAAGTCAAACTTCCCCATAGTTTTCTTGGTTTTAAAGTTTTACTTCTTAATTTTTTCTTCCTTAACTGTGCTGTCTTTTCCTCAGGGCATGAAGCGTTTTGAGGCCAGGAAGGCAGTTCTTCAGGCTCTCAAGGACAGGGGCCAGTTTAAAGAGATCAAAGACAACCCCATGGTCGTTCCAATCTGCAGGTAAAGTGCGATTCATGTGTGCACATATGGAACTCAGATTATTTGTGTTTTAGATCTTTTCATCCTGTTCAGGATCATCCGCTAAGCCGAACTGTGTATCTACCCTTTCAGTCGTTCCAAGGACATTGTGGAGCCGCTGATGAAGCCGCAGTGGTATGTGAGCTGCACAGATATGGGCAGGCAAGCCGCAGAAGCTGTTAGAGAGGGACGACTAAAGATCATTCCCGATCACCACCTCAAGACATGGTTCAACTGGATGGACAACATCAGGTATTATCTCTTTATTACTGCTGCCAAAGAGATTATGGGTTCTTTGTTTGAACTTTGTTGTTTGTTTGTTGGTTTGTTTGTTTGTTTGTTGTAGGATTACTGAAAACTGCTGGTGTGACTTTCATGAAACTTAGTGGAAGGCTGTAGCAGAAGCTGAGCAAAAACCCATTAAACTTTGGAGCAGAAGGCGAATTAATTGTTTTACACTTTCAACGAGATTGGACATTTGGTAGAACAAATGCCATATATCTTGAAATCTAATAGATGATAGTAAAGTCGAATAGTGACAAAGCATAGCCAACAGTAGAAATAGGATAACTCCATATCATAATTCATGTTCAAAGGTACCAGTAATCCTCTGGGGTTGCTGACATGCACTTCAGCCTCTGGCTCCAAAAGACATCACCAGTGCAAGATAACAGTGCCTGTATCAGTGATATTTTGGCTTTATTTTGTACTGTAAAAGGAGTGAAGATGCGCCGTCCGTCATTTTTTACTATCACGGGTCAAACACAAAGTGTTGTCTTTAAAATAAATGTTTTTAGACTTACTGTCCAAAATTTTAAAACATTTAATTTACTTAAACAAGAGACAAAGGAATGGGGCAAATTACAGTTGAGAACCTGCAGCAAGAAAATGTTTGACAGTTTTCCTTGAAAATTTATATTATATTAAATCAGTTAATCAAAGTAATTGCTTGTTATTTTACTTTTCAATCAGTTCATTGAACAGTTGAGTTATTTTTGCAGCTATGGAGAGGGAGAGACTATTATGATCAATCACATAGTGAGTCCTGTGCCCGATTTCATCCATCCATCTTCCTCTCAGGGACTGGTGCATCTCTCGGCAGCTGTGGTGGGGTCACCGCATTCCCGCCTACTTCGTCACTGTCAACGATGCCTCTGTGAAACCAGGAGAGGTGAGATGGTGTTGCTGTTGTCATAATCTGTAGGCCTTCAAAAAAAACAGATACAAGCTATTTGTGTCTGTTGTCATGCATTTCTTTGCTTGTTTCTTTTTTTAAACCTTTCTTTTGTTTGTTTATTCTATTTTGGCTTCAGGACATGGATGGTCATTACTGGGTGAGTGGGAGATCGGAGGAGGAAGCCAGAGAGAAGGCGGCAAAACGCTTCAATGTGTCTGCTGACAAAATAACACTCAGACAGGGTAAGATTTAACAGTTTTTAATTTAGCAGTCTAATTACCACAATTATTGGAAGGTTATCTAATCAGTTCATGTTTTTCTACTGCACACATTCCCCTAATTTAATTTATTCTACTCTGTATTCATACAGATTAGATAACTTTTGTTCCTGTTTTTTAGATGAGGATGTTCTGGACACTTGGTTCTCATCTGGCATTTTCCCCTTCTCCATCTTCGGATGGCCTAATGAGGTAAAATACTGAGGTCAACCTCATTTCCACTGACACAAATGGCACATTTTTGCACTAGATAATAAAGATATCCTCCGCAGTAGAAACACGGATCTAAAGAGGCTAATTATGTTATAAAGAAAAGCCTATAAACTGGAAATTCTGCCACCAAAATCCTGACTACGCTTTTATTTTATTAACATTAAAGTATAAGAAAGAAGTTTTATAAAATATCACTTTTCAAAGTGTTGTTACTTTCCTCAGTGTGTTAATGCATTCCCATCACAAATGTTACTTGTGGTCTCCTTTCAGACCCAGGACCTCAATGTGTTTTACCCCGGCACCTTGCTAGAGACGGGCCATGACATCCTGTTTTTCTGGGTTGCTCGTATGGTGATGATGGGCCTCAAACTGACGGGCAAGTTGCCCTTCAAAGAGGTGAGAACAAACAGCTAAAAACATCAGAGTTCAACATGTGTTATGACAAGGACATGACAAAGTAATGACAATGCTTTTTTTTTCTTTTTTTTTTACAGGTTTATCTGCATGCAGTGGTGAGAGACGCCCACGGAAGGAAGATGAGCAAATCTCTAGGCAACGTCATTGACCCTCTGGACGTCATTACAGGGATCTCTCTAGAGGTAGAGCTTAATTACGCTTTGATGCATGTTCCAACACACAGACATACATAAAATTTTTTCCTCTCTCCCACATGGATTGTCTTTTATATGGACACCACGTACTCATTGCTCCCTCAAGGCCCATATTCTTATGTAAGCTTTATTAAGCATCCTTTTCTGCTTCCAACAAGCTTTTATTGAGGCCATCAATCTCTTCTCCAGTGAGGGGGGAAACTGCTCCATCTGACGAAGCAGACCTGTCCTCTAGAGGGCACTGAAGGACTTGTAGAAAACTACACTTTACCCTAAATTTTTTCCGTTGAAGGCCTTTTTCTGCCTTCCAAATTAAAACAACAAGTGGCTGAAGGAGTCTCTCATTGTCAAAACAAAAAGAGAAAATAGTTCCACACATTGTTTTGTTTTTCAAATGCTGACTTATTCCCTGTCCTCCTGCTCTCAAGGGTCTTCATGCCCTGTTGACGGACAGCAACTTGGATCCACTAGAGGTGGAGAAGGCAAAGCAGGGCCAGAAGTCAGACTACCCAAATGGCATCCCAGAGTGTGGCACAGATGCTCTCCGGTTTGCCTTGTGTGCCTACACAAGCCAAGGTGAACTCATTTGTCTTATTTGTTTTTCTTACTTCCTATATTTTGCCTCCTTTCACCAAAGGCCTGTTTTGATTTCATAAAATAGATCATAACACTGGAAAAAAAAGGCATTGCAATGCTGTCAATACAAGGACAGTAGGTACAGGAGGTAGAAAAGGAATCAGAGGCATTAAACTGTTTTCATGCCATGAGTTGAACTCAGGCCGCCAGGGTGAAACAAGAAATTCTAACCACTTGCGGTTATGAGACCTGCATATTATTAACACTACACTTTATATTGTATCCCATTATATAAGATTGGGTCAAAAGATCGGGTCAAAGATTCAACCACATTCATCTGGCCACACTCGAACTAAGTCCTCAGAGTTAAAAATTTTACTGTAGCTGATGCTTAACTGTTACATGAAACATATTTAATGTATACCGAAATGATTATTTATTCTTGGGTTTGTCTCCCAGGCAGGGATATCAACCTGGATGTCAATCGCATCCTAGGATACCGTCACTTCTGCAACAAACTGTGGAACGCTGTGAAGTTTGCCATGAAGACCCTGGGAGACAACTTTGTACCATCAGAGAAAGCTCAGGTGAGACCAGGGGAAAAGATGAAGGACACTCTGAGAACATAAACATACGCTGCTCAATACTTATTTATGCGCATCCAGTGATATGCAGACCATGTTTTGACCAAGAAAATGTATAGTTTAGCAAAAGTGTCTTCTTTTATTTTTTATTTTTGTCTGGGGGTTTAGTTTGCACATATGCTGCCCTGCTTCTTACTGATAAACTCGTACACATTGACTTCCGAAGTACCCAGCACAGGAAACGTGTAACTGAATCTGGATCTTTTCTTTTTACATTTTATTCAACCCTCTCAGCTGTGTGGAGATGAGAGCGTATCAGACAGGTGGATTCTGTCTAGGCTGAGTGCTGCTGTTGGCCTCTGTGATGCTGGCTTCAAGGCCTACGACTTCCCAGCTATCACCACCTCCATCTATAACTTCTGGCTGTACGAACTCTGCGATGTCTATCTGGTAAGAAACTTTGAGATCACTGCGGAGTCAAAGTCTGTTCACCTTAAATAGATCATGAGGGAGCAAGTAAAAAGTTAATGATTTGACAGAATATTGCGTACTCAAGACAAAGTTGTGTTGTGTTGTGTTGTGTTGTGTTGTATTGTGCTGTGTTGTGTTGTGTTGTGTTGTGTTGTGTTGTGTTGTGTTGTGCTGTGCTGTGCTGTGCTGTGTTGTGTTGTGTGCGTCTTCATCTCTTTCCTCCTACTCTTCTCCAACAGGAGAGTGTGAAGCCTGTATTCAATAAAGCAGAGGAAGACAGCACCAGCCAGAGACAGGCTCTGGTGTGCAGACAGACCCTTTATACCTGTTTGGACGTAGGCCTGCGCCTTCTGTCCCCCCTGATGCCCTTCGTCACTGAGGAGCTGTACCAGAGGTTGCCACGACGACGCCCTGCGAGTGATCCCCCCAGCATCGGTGTCACATCCTACCCTGAAACAGAGGAGGTGAGATAAGGATAGGCTGAAAGAGGGGGGGTTAAAAAATGTCTCACTGATGTATTAAATACCTGGAAAAACAATCTTTTTAGAGAGATTCAGAGCCACATTCTGTGAGAGGATTAGCATTACTTGTTTTAAATAATAGTGGAGCTGATGTTGTGCTCTTGCTCTCCTTCAGCCCTTGTGAGCTCTAAGTGTTTCTGTGATCTCCTGCAGTTCTGTTGGCACAGCGAGGAGGTCGACCGTGACATGGAGTTCATCATGACTGTGGTCAAGACCATCCGGTCACTGCGAGCCGACTACAACCTGACCAAGACCAGAGCTGACTGTAAGATCACTCACACACACACACACACACACACACACAAACCAAATTATAAAAGTTCCTCTGAAATAAGTCAAACTATTCATTATCTAATTTTGAGAGGAAAATCCAGTGGAACACAGTGGGAGGCTCACAGTGTTTTGATGAATAAAATGCGTCGTGAAAAGTTATGTGACTCACCGGACGTCAGCTGCTCAACTGTACAAGCTTCTCATTGGCTGCCTATTTCAGTTATTTGTTTGTTACCGTTTTGACATTTTCGTTGCTATGGGAAACAACAAAAATTTCAGAGATAGCTACCTACACGCTGGAAGTGGCATGCTATCCTGACCCTGACCTGTTCGCTCCAGTACAAACATAGACCAGCCTGTCACTGATATCTTTTATTTCACAAGGATTCAGCCATATTAATTCCAAGGCTCACCTCCCAACATGCAGATGCTCCACAAAAGCAGGTTCCCTCCCGACATGGCCATTGTCGCCGAGTTTAGTGGGATGATGGTGATTAAAGAAATACAAACAAGCTAGAAAGTTTTTTCCCCTCCTTGTACCACAATTATCATGATTGAAGTCATATGTTTCTCCAGTTCTTGCAGTGTTACGGAGTTGAGTGTGGCTTTGCAAGACTGAGTGAAAAGTACCTGACTGTACTTACGAAAGTACCTCAGTGAAGCACAGTTTTACCTCAATTTAACATGGTAATTTTTATTTCATGCCACTCAGTTATACTTAACTGCATTTTTAGGTGAAATGTTGTACTTTTTACTCTATATTTAATATATTTACCACTTTTGATAAAATCTTCAATACAAGACTTTAGATAAGCTTCTAAAATACCCTAATATACAGAGGAGGGTAAAGCTAAATTGGCTTTACCTCGGACAGCATAAACAATTAATATACTGCTCATATATTAATGCATCAGTAATAATAATTTGCTAACATATCATGCCTAACAATATTGTTTTTCTATAAAAGCTCTTCAACATCTAAGACTTTTAAGTATATTTTCTCAACAACACTTTATTCATGTAGGATTTGAATTCAGGGCTTACATAAATGATAGAGTATTTTTATATTGTGGTGTCACTACTTTAACATCAAGACCTGAATACTTCCTTTACTAATACATATGGCAAATTGTGTGAGAGTTTTACCTGAAAAATGCTTGAATTTTTCTTAAATCTGTTCTTGTGAATGGATGGAAACAACATGCACAATGATTTTATTTTGTCAATAAATTATCTTTTAACTTGGATTTTCCCATTTCTCTCCCAGGTTACCTCCAGTGCTCAGACTCTGCCACCGTGTCCCTGGTGGAGAGGTACAATCTGCAGATTCAGACCTTGTCTTACTCTCAGGCCATCATCCCTCTGACAGCCAGTCAGCCCGTCCCAGAAGGCTGCGCTGTGGCTATCGCCTCTGACAGATGTACTGTCAACCTTATGCTCAAGGTGAGGGCGGTTAATCTGTTCAAAAGATACAGTAGTCCTGGTTTTGTATCAGCTCCTGTAGACATAAGATGGTGTGATATTTGCCTCATGCTACTTGTCCTTACAGTTCTTACACAAAGACTAAATAAACTGGTACTGTTGTATTTAGTCTTTGTGTTTATTGTAAAATCATGAATCTGTGTCACCTAATTTGTAATCATGGCAGCGAAATATGCGAGAAATACTGTTTGAAAGTCTCCTAACTCCACTGTTCCTCCTTCACTGTCCTCAAACTAAATCCTAATGTCCAGCTGTTCTCCTTATCAACCATTTTACCTTTAACTTCCCCAGGGTCTAATCGATGTGGAGAAAGAAGTGGCTAAGCTGATGACAAAGAAAGGAGACTTGGAGAAACAGATGGAGAAACTGAGAGAGAAAATGGCAAAGAGTGACTACAAGGAGAAGGTGCCTGTTAAGGTGCAGGAGCAGGACGCTGAGAAGGTGGGAAAAAGAAATTGATTCAGAGGGTTTCTTTGGGTGTAGGTTGTGAATTTCTGGTAAATAATTGCTTCCTTTTTCTCCACAGCTACGGCAGAGCCAAACTGAACTTGAAAAGGTAAAAGAAGCCATGGACAACTTCAGGAAAATGATTTAACGTTTCCCTAAGCGTTATGTAAATCAGGATTTACTTCCACTTTTTTCATGTTGGTCTATTAATTTTCATTCATTTTCCAAATTCATTGTAGTGTGGAGGGAATTAAATAAAGCTCTTATAAAGGAAAATTGTCTTCAGCAGTGTATTGTTCTGAGGCAATCAATTAATCTAAGTCTCTTGTATTTGTCTTTTGTGTTGAGCACTTTCATCAAGTAAAGAACAAATAAATTCAGTCCCTTATGTCAAATATTTTATTCGGCATATTTAATAGAACATGTAAGCAGAACATACAGCTTTGTTCATAAAAACAGTGCCCACAGAAAAGAAATAAACCTGAAAAGCTTAAACACTTTGGCTGCATTTTTAAAGATTAAAATTCCTCTGACCTGACACCTTTAAGATATATTATTTTAATTATAGCAATGTATTTCTACTAATAATTGCTTCTTTACAAACTCAGCCAAAGAAGGAACAATGGAAGGAGTGAGAGATGGCTTATGCATTTAGTTGAAATGCACTTTTTTTTAAAGAGACAAAAACTGAACTGAGTGTGACTAAACACTAACCTCAAAAGAAAAGGTGTACCATATTTTACAGGTTTTCCGGTGGATTTGACAGGGAGAGGGGAGACCAGAGCTTTCTTGATGCCACCGCAGCAACACTTTACATGACAACAAATCTGTCTTAGGAAAAGAAAAGAAAAAAAAAAAAAACTGGAACAAAATCACAGTAATAACATTCACACCATGCCAGGAACACGCTCTGACCGCAAGCCATCCAAATCCTCTGCTGCTCATTTCCTCTCATCCATCCATCCTTCTTTTTTTTTCCCTTTACAGTCTCCAGGGTGAGTGGAACTCGGAGGCGGGGAGGGGAGTGCAGTGTGTTGTTTCAAAGTTTCGCATGTACTTCCGTGCCTTGGAGAGGGGAAATAAGGAAAAAAAAAAGACAGCAGGGATGGAGGAGGAATAGAGAATGAGAGGTGTGGGAGGGCAATGAACAAAAAGTGCAGAACTTGATTATATTAGCTCCGGTCTGTCTGGCTCAGTGCCATACAAATCTCTCCCATCTCTTAAGGGTTTACACAGGAGGTGAATAAAGCCTAATTCAGAAGGCATTACCAAGGGAGCAAGAGCATAGCATTAGCTGTAATTGATGGCACTCCTCTTGTTTGATGTTAAATGGCTTCAATAAGCTGAGTGCAGTGAAATATATTACGCCAGTCAACCTGAGAGCACAGGTGAGCTGGTTACTATGGCGACTGGAAAAGTTCCTCTGCGGTAATGATGTTTGTGAATAGCTCTGATGTATGTGCTTTTTTTGTTTGGTTTTGTTTTGTTTTGGGGTTTTTTTTTTTGTTGGAGTGTGAGAAGAGGACAAAGGTATGCCAACTTTAAAAGAAAATTTGGCTCTTTGAAGTAAATGAAATCAAACTTTCTGTTTAACTTGACTTTAAACAGATGAAACAAAGACAACAGGTGGCTTTCCTTTAAACCAGACAGAGGAAACAACTGTACACACGAAGACATAGTGAAAAGATAACAGATTATTTCCTTACCAAGAAAAGAGCCAGCTGCCGCCTTCCCTCTAGAGTCATGTCCTCCCCTGGTAACAGCAAGAGTGTGTGAGAGCATGTAAAGTACTGTGAAGTGGTATGTGTGAGGGTTATACTGTGTGCAGTTCATTTGTCTCTTTGCTGTGAAAGAAGCCGGGTCTTACCGACACTCCATGGAAACAAAACATCTCTGTCTGCCTGATACGACTGAAGCACAGACACACACCAGTCATCGTCCACCTCGTAGCCACTGTACACTGACGCTGCAGACAGGAGTGAGCCGGCATTATGGGATTTTATGGCAGTATGGTTGGTATAATACCGACTCATCAAGAGTTCAAACACATTTTTTTTCTCCAATTTCATGTGGTTAGTTTAATTCTAATACACAAAAGGTTAGGTGGAGTTCAAATGCAGTTTACAGTGTCCAAAACAGTGAAATGGTTGTGTGAACACATGGACATGCTTACCTTCTTCTAAATGGTTGGAGGATCCCAGCCATTGTCTGACAACTCTAATCCCTTCGTCTGTCATTATTTTTGGGTACCTGGGCAGGAAAAAGACATCACCACTTGTTGAGTCTAATCATTTGCAGCAATGGGACTACTGAGATAAGACGTTTGAAAATCAAGACCCACCTGAATTGTAGTAATTTGAGCAGGAGGTCGTTGCCTCTGTTAGACATGATGTCCTCTGGACCACTGTAATACAGTTTATTACATACAGTGTTAGTGGTCATGTGACCATGTTACTGATTTGTGAAGAAGATGTGCCCTACCACCTCCGAATCATCCAACAGGGCACTTGTATTGGAATCCAAATGTTCAAATGTCATGTGCTTCAAGGGGGGGCTGTGACATGCAGTGGCTGCAGTGTAGTCCTTTGGTGCAAGTGCGATTGTCTTTACTACGACCATTTTTGTTGAACTGAAAACTCAAATCTCAGTCAAGGAAAAAACCATGAGGCTTGCTGGAAGTCTTCTACTTAAATAACTCAGCATTTCTGGATGAACTGTAAGGAATTTACTCTTGTTGAAAAAAAAAAGTCTACCTGTGCAGAGATCTGTTCAATAATATCATCAGACACTTAGAATAACAACTACAGCCAATTGCTACAAAAAGTTTACAAGAAAGTGATTGCAGTTGAATTGTAACCCCCTCCTGAGACAATCTACTGGAACAATTACAAAGCTCTTGGTAAGTACCAGCCATTTGCACACCAAAACCAGAAAAACAGCACCCAGGTCCAAAAATACTGGAATTCCCCTTTTACCCCAATGATACTGTTAACCACTGTGTTGGAAAAAAGCAGTTGACTGAAGTGTTTGGTACTTTCACTTTCATACCGAATACTGGTGTTTTTTTGTTTTTTTTTATGATATGAATTTTTCAGATACCCCAATATCGGTGTGTGTGTAGCATACATAACGTTGGGAACAGCAAGCGGCAAACATAGTGCCACGGGACATCGCTCGAGAGGGGACTGTTTTTGCAGTTGCACTAAGTAAGCCGGTACAGGTACAACCCCGATTGAGCAGTGAAGAAAATGGACCAAGGCAGTGTCGGTGAATTTGGAGAACAAGCAGAAAATGAAGCTGAAGAACCAAAAAGAGGAGCTGTGTCGGCTGTTTGGAAGTTCCTCGGCTTCAAAAAATTCGACATAGATCAAACAAGCATCTTTAGCAAATGTTGTCGGGCTAAACTTGTAAACTTGCGAAAATGTGGTTAACACCCAGTCGTGCATGAAAAAAGAAAATACCATCATATACCGCAAAACCGTTATAATTTTGAAAAATACCGTGATATACATTTTTGGTCATACCACCCAGCACTACTTTCACATAGTGTCATTCCAGTAAGATTTGACTCTTGGTGTTGAGGCAACAGAAAAATATGTTTCTTGTAACATAAAAACAGCAGTGCCACAATGGGGGAATAGTATTTGTGTCAGTCTGATGACACAAAAAAATCCCTCACGTTTGATTACATTTGAACTACTTTTATTACCCCATTCAACCAAAATGTGTCCTACTTACATTTTTTTCAAGTGTAAACCCAACAGAAAATGAATGTGCATTGCATACTGAGACATTTTAAAAATAGACTGTGGGGGACTTACGTTGTGGTGATGATCTCATCTTTGGTTCTCCTGATCAGCAGGACGGGTCCCTGATATCTGAAGGAAGAGATGGAGTTGCGCTAATCATCACTGACATAACAGTAAACTGTGCCAACAAAACATTTCTGTCTCACAGTTTACACCACAATGTCTTGTGTAATGTTCAATGATGCAGACTTTGACTTTTATGATTAGTGTCACTATAAATAGAGCATCTATCTCACTTGAGAAGCTGCTCTGCGTTGTTGAGGTTCATGTACTGCCTAACTGTGTGTTGCACCAGCGGTCCTGAGAAACAGCAAAGACATTTCAGTCATTAAAATGATGCAACCGGCTGCAAATATTAATAGTTTTTAAACTTTAGCCCTTTGGACTCACTCCAGCTGTCAGGCATGACCTTGAGGGCCAGAGGCAGGAGGTCATCGAAGGAGGCATCCAACACTAGTGACTGGATCTCTGGGTATGACATCACTGCCCAACTGGCTAAGAAAGGTAATAGAAAGATTAGGGGAGTAGAAATGTAGAACAGGAATAAACAGAACCACAAAGCATGGACATTTTAACATTATTCACACATATAGCATTAAAACAAGTGTCTGCCATCTGTTGCTTTGTCTCTGTGTACCTGTGAATCCCCCTATGGACCAGGCATATATGACAATGTCACTGAGCTGGAAGCCCAGCTTGTGTATTGCAAACTGGATCACTACATCCATGGCGTTGGCCTCATTTTGGGGGAATGGCACTCCCTGGCACAAAGATACAAGCAAAAAAGTAATATCCATGAATTATTAAGCATAACAATAACACTGAACAAACCTACAAAACCACGCACTTCCACAGAGTTAACTGATTTACAGTGTTTAATTTCTCTCGACTGATGATACTGACCATGGGAGTGTACTTGCCCTCTTGTGTAATACTGCCGAACTGAACCCAGAATTTCAACATACCATTTGTTTAGGTAAGGCCTTTATTGGCCAGGTATGTGACCCCAGTTTTAAATTGCCTTCAGTGTACTTGCATGGAAAGAGACATACAGCTATGAACAAGGATATGGTCGGGGCTGTACCGTACAGATGCATGTAAAAAGAAACTGGCCTGATATGTGTACACACATTAAAATCACCAATGGTCAACACCATACACCATACTATACACACCGTGGGCTGTATATAAGTCAACTGGCTTGTAGATTTTAAACAGTTTAAATAGTACGGAAAGAGAACAAGTTTGCAAGTAAACAATAGGGTAGTTTAGAAAAATAAGTAGTGGATGCATATGTGTACATGAGTTGAATGGAACATTACGTTGTGAACATTATACATATATTATTATGAACAGCATGAAGGATTTATATTAACAATCATGTACAGGGAGAAGAAGATAAGGAGTAACAGTGCATATGCATTTTAAAACAAAGCATTTTAAACTTGCAGAACATTATCTGTATGGAAGTAAGTGGATGTTAAGAGTGAAGTAAAGTGTTGTTGGTTAGCACCACGTAAACCACTGGCATAGGCATACACTGTAAACTAATGCTGGTTTACGAATTAAATGAAGAGCCAAATCTGACAGCAACACTTACCGTACTGCCTCCAAAGCCGGGGTGGTTCCAGCCCAGCACAGAGTAGCCACCTACAACACACAAGGGCACAAGATTTAACCATACCTGAAATACACAAATAAAATAAACAAAAATGTTGTGATTTGACACAAAGAATGGCAAAGAAATATGAAACATCTTGACTCTTGTGATCTAAAGGATTCCTCACCCTCCAGTGGGGTATTCATGCAGCCCACCTCATAGAAGCCTGCGTTCCCCTCACAGCAGATGACCTGTCGCAGAATTTATACAGTTCAAGGACCAAATCCAATGTGCATGATGGGAGCCATGGAACAAGACCAAGGCACAATAACAACACATTACTGGAGACAATTACCAGGGTCTGGCCTTTCTGTCCTCCGTCCCTCCTTCGATCCACAAACATCGTGTCGATCTCATTACCATCGCAGGCTATGAGCTTGTTCCTTTGGCCATCACACTGTGTTGAAATTCAGTGAGAAATGACAAAGAATGACTTTCAGTATTTCTTGAACTGAGTATTGACAGGAAGTGAGTGAGTGTGTGTGTGTTTTTACCTCCTCTATTAACCTAGCCTGTCCTTGCTGCAGCATTGGCCTCATGGCTTTCTGCAGCAAACCTACAGAGCCTGGGTACAGCATCCTCCTCCCAAAAGAGTGGGCAATAAGAAAGCTGGAAAGGACAGAAAATAAACATGATGACACTTTTGCAATATTGGATTAAAACTTAAACCATCCTGCGGTGAAATAAGATGCTACACTTAAATAAAGCTACTGCCTTACTGAGAATAGCTTTATTGTATTACTCTGCAATTTTGTCCTGTTGTCATACATAGCCTTCATTTTTTTGACTGTGTTGCATAGACTGCATTTACCTGACGATGTGGCATGGTAGAGTGCGCACAGAGTTAAGGACACTGTCTGCTGCTCCTCTTAATCTGGGCTCTGGCTTTAGCAGAGAGACACCAGCTTTGGAATGTTTCCTGTCACACACACACACAGAGTCGAGGCTTACAATGAAACAGACAAGCTACAAAGAATTTTACTTTAACTGGATGCATTTAATCAATACACACAGTGCTTTGAATGCATATGTGGCAGGATAGCGCTACACTCCCCACCGTGCGGGGCAGTGTGGCAGGCAATCAGTGGGATTTATCTATAAATAGACCCGGTCGAACCCTTCCCCTTCCTTTTTCCGCTT
>JAQMCX010000057.1:3427686-3449612 GCA_029814765.1 Acanthurus leucopareius | reverse complement strand
TGTGACACGGGTGCAGTGTAGTTTGGATCCTCCCCCTCTTATGTTACCGCTGTCGTGGTAAGCCCCAGCCCTGTCCTTTTTCTTTCCTTTGGTAACCCCTCACAGCATCCTTGATTGTTATTATTATTATTATTATTAGTAGTATAATTATTATTGTGTTTTTTTTTCTAGTCTGTTGCTCGTTTTAAAAGAAAATTGTTTAATAAAGAAATATACTTTTGTACTGGAAATCACGCTCTTGTCCTGTGGAGTGACTGAACTGTGTGCCTGGACTGGAAATTTAAAACCGGAAAATTCAGAACTGGTTGATATCCTGGGGTGAAAGTCCCCAGGTGGCGTTATCCGCGACTCTTCTCCACCGCTCGCCTTGCCACACATACATTTATGAAAAATTGAATATAATGAACATAGGGCCATTTCACATGACAATTAAACAGAAGGGCAACAACTTACGGATTGCTGACTTCTGTCCAGCTGAAATCTGAAGGCCAGTAGGAGAAGTCAAAGTCATAGCCCCTCACTTTTTTCTAAATGGAAAGAAAACAAAGTTGCCCGTGGACACAAGTTCTGATGTATCGTTATTAATCTTTCGTTACCTTGATCCCTGAAACACTGTACTGATAAAGTACCAAAAGCAAATCCTGCTGTTAACTTCTTAAGTATTCAGCATGTATCGAGTTGCCGTGACCTCACCTTGGTTGCTGGTGTGTGATTCTTCTTGGTTTCTTCAAGAATGGTGATAAACTGAAGATACTCTGAGTTTTTCCACCTGCCCCATCCTTGGTAAGAAAAGAAAAAAAGAGGGAAAAACAGAGAAAAATATTAGTGTAATAAAAAAAATTACCATAAGTGTTTTGTCGCAAAGTTTCAAGGGTACATTTAGTATGCTTTGTATGTGTAGACCTTGAATAAATCTGATCTGTACGCAGTAAAAAATGGCATATTTTGTGATATCCAAGGATAAACAAACTTAGTTAGTCATTGCTTGTCAGTAGAGAACTGTAGCCTTACCTCTAAGACAGGCCACACCTAGCAGACACACAAGCACTGTTCCCAAATACTGGCTCACTGGAACCAGCTTACTGCTGCAGATGTATCCTAAAAAAAACACAAAGCAACAGTAAACAGACAGTTACAAAACCCCTCATCTTTTTCTGCCAGACTTGAGCCTCATTAACAGGCGCCAATACAAATCTACATCTACAGTCTGACAACTACCCCACAACCCTTTGCATAAATCAATATCAGAGGCTCAATTATACTCTGAGGAGTAACAAACAACCTCAAGCAATTAATTTTACTGAAGCATAGTGTTGTTGGATGATTCAGTTGGTTAACTTTATATTAATCCCAGCAATTCCCCGGAACAGCCCCCCCATCACCATCCCCAAACACACACATTGTATTTTTTTTCCCTTAATGGAAGACAAAATATCATGCAAAAAAATACATTTTTTACATGTTAATGTCAGACTTTATGAGAAGGACTTGTACTAAAATATGTTAAGTTTATGTTTAAAGATAACACAAACAATTACAAATAATGGTTTCAGATTATTTTTACTATTTACATTCCCTCCATGGAGTTGACATCATTGCACTATTATATTTTTTCTGTAGAAATTACTGGATGCTGTCCAGTAAACTGTGGATAAGCACCTTTAGTTGACTTATTAGAATTGTTGATAGATATTAAATTGATCGGTTATTGTATAAAAGAACTACTACTTCAAATTCTTTTTGAATTGTGGAGAGGAAAAATGAAGTCTCTCTGAATCCCACCAAACAAAAATCATACAATTTACCTTTCCTGTACAGATAGCAGAGGAGAAGAGGGGAGCTGTAGTAGGACAGAGACCACAGTGCTGAAGCCTGGAGGGAGAGAGCACAAGCTTTACTTGACACAAATTCTTATTTCTTCCCGTGCAGTATTAACAATCATAAAATCATACTGACCCAGCCGAGGATGCTGTCAGTGTGTTTCTCCAGACTCCTGGGTTGATAGCTCCATCCCTGCTGACAGTGAGAGCAAATGAGCACGGCTGCTTGTGTGTGCCTTTCAGAGAGCTAACGTTAGCTAGCTTAGCTAGTAGCACTGACTAAAGCAATTATAAGAGAAGGGACGATTAATAAAACAGTTACACACCGTCTTCCTCACAGTGGCTCGCTCATAGTTAATATACATGCTTATTCTCACTATTCGTTTTCTTCCAAGCCTTTATCTTTTCTCCCTAAGATTAATTTAAGTTTTTTTTCCCACTAAGCGTTAGCATAACCAGTTTGATGTCATTGAGGAAAACTGTTATCACCTTTAACAGTTAGACAAACGGTTTCTGTGAGATTAAAATAGAAAGGTTTTGCATAAAATGACTAGCGGATTTATTTAGGCTCCCGTTTCATTCATTTGCGAGCTGTCAACCCGGCAGGACAGCGCAGTGACACCGGGGTTTCAATAACAAACCCCCGACACTTTCTGGACGAAGCAGCAGAAGCACCGATGCTAAGAGAATAAATGCTGTTGACTTTTCGCAGTTTGCTCAACTAAAGCAAATGTCAAACGTTGTAAATATTCCTACCCTCCTCCCCGCCCTGCTTTCAGCCCGGGACTGGTCCGGTGGACGGTGAATTCGGTGCAAATGAGGCCCTAAAACACAGCGGAGCCACATCCAGCCGGCCATTCTTCAATTACGAGAACTACGGAAGCCTGCACTGACCAGAAGTCTAAAAAGCGAAAACGCTGAAGTTTGTGTGAAAATAAATAAATAAATAAATAATTGGAGTCAAGTAACAATAAAAGATCAAACTTTTATTTACATAGGACTGTACTTAAATATAATATTTATCGATGAGGACTTACATAACAACTATTACAATACCAAAAGCATGAGAGAATAAAACAAAGTGTCAAGACAACCCGTGAAAAAGAAACTTCTACATATTTGGGGCAAAGTTTACAGTCATCGTACCCTCTATGTGCATCAGTTCCCCAAATCATGACATTAAATAAAATTAATTAATAGAGTACTTACTCAGAACAATATTTCAACACACAGAAAAACATTCAAACAACTGAGCTATATTTCCCTGAAGCACAAAAGTTTAGGTTTTTTTTTTTGACATGCAGTTGTTACTTTTGTTTATAAAGGCCTTCTGCTGCAGCTGGGAACTGAGCGGATATGACAGCTGAACGAGGATGAGATGTGGGTAGGTGATCAGCTCTGACACTGTTCGTATCTGAAAACAGAACACAAAGACAAACTCGCACAAAAATCTCACGTCCCCCAGTCTCTTTTATTCTTCCTTAAACACAAACACAGACAGCCCACGCAACAACAATACACGGTCGAAGGAACGCTGCCTGTCAGCACATGGCGTGATATTATGCCACTGTGTCACAGTGATGTTCAGGCCAGCGTGATTGGTAAGTGTGAGAGCAATGTGAGGGGCAGATGAGTGACAGGGCAAACACAAACATACACACACACACACAAACACACACACACACATACACATGCAGTTTGACATACAGAAGCACACACAGGTGATGCAAAGGTTTTTTGCTTACCACTCCAGTTCCTTATAGACATCATCCTCTTCTCTTGGCTTCAAATCCTGGCATAGAGAAGAAAAGAGGCAATGGAGGGAGAGAAAGGGAGAGAGAGAGACAGAGAGAGAGAGAGAGGGAGAGTGAAGGGGAAGATACAGAGTCACATCCATGCTTTACTGAGGCCAGATTTATGCCCCTCTGCACCCTGTCTAATGAGATTGATTTGTTAATACCACTAATGTAAGGGTGACAGCTGATAGGCAATGGGTTTTATCTGAGAGAGGGCTGACAGATTGGAGGAGAGGACTGCGGGTGTGAGGGAAGACATATCTGCTGACAGCTCGGGGAGGGAGCAATAGAGGGAGGGAGCGAGAGTCTATATGCATTTGTGGATGTGTGTATCGCAACTCCTCACTCACTCATACACACATATATGCACCATGCCTCTGTGTGTGCGCAGGGGACATCACAATAACTCACCATGTAGACTGAGCCCTCGGGAGGAGCCTGCTGGGAAGAGAGGAGAGCAGAGAAAACAGGTTTAATGAACAACAAGTGACAAAGAGAGCAAGAGATAGTGGAAATCAGAGGAGAAAACAGAAAAAAAGTGTAGGCTTCAACAGAGAAGAGAAAAGGGTATGGGAGGGTGAAAGAAACAAAAAAGAAGCTTGCTAAATACCAGCAGGCAAGAGAGGGAAAGGTGGGAATGAGGCTAAAATGAGCAGGGTATTTATTTATTGTAAATGTCTGAATTCATCACCTGTCTAATATCTTCTGGATTCTCATAAATGTTCTCTGCTTCACCCGAGTGGAAAGACAGAGACTGCTCAATACCTAAGTAAAGAGAGAGAGAGAGAGAGAGAGCATTGCAAACAGTGTCTCACACACACACATGCGCACACACACACACACACACCTAAACACACAGGGAGGGAGGGAGGTGGGGGCAGATTCATTACAACAACCCCAGAGGATGTCACGGCCCACATCACTCGGTGGCAGCCGACAGGGGCCAAAGATGGGCGGAACAGGAAAAGCTGTCAAAAAAGAAAACGCCGGAAGACTCACTGCGATCAGAAATGTGTTTCTGTCTCCATAGCAACACACAGACAGCCGCAGCAACCAGGGGCACCAGGAGTAATAAAGCAGAGAGAGAAGGGTGCAGGGAGGGGGTGATCACACCGGCACTCTCTAGAAAAGGAAAAAAAAAGGGGAGAGAGAGAGAGCAAGAAACATGAAAAAAAAATCCAAGAACAGTGCTAATATAAAACTTGAAGAGCTCTAAGTATTTGACTGACATGAAGGGAAGTTATTGCTGTTTGATTTCCAGGTTCTAGTAAATAGAGGGTCTACTTTTTCTTAATGTAAACACTTGAAGCTACAGTTTTAAAGAAATGCTGCAGTTAAGATTTCCCCAACATGTTACGTGCATTTGCATCATGCTGCTGTCACTCACAGAGACAATGGGTGCAGCGGAAGAAGGTGGGGAAATCCAGCCTCTGTCTAACAGAGCAAATAGCCTGTTCGACGGCTCAGTAGACATCAATCTGACAGAACCCTCAGAATGGACAGTAAACGCTATCAATTTGAAATGTGGATGATAAGAAGAGAAGCACCGGTATCAAAGAGACCTGATGCTGTCAGATCAGCGCACAGAAGAACAGAGAAAGCCTCTTCCACACAGAATAGTTTGATCAAACTTTCTGCAAATCCATCCCCACATATCTCATTATCTACGTGTGTATATAACACAAATGAAGTCAGGAGAGGCTTCATCATGCATAAACATCTGATCCGAGCGACAAACTTGCAGCTCAAACTGAAAAAGAATGCAAATGTAAGTCTTTCAGCCAAACCCTGTGGACACAGCTTTGGGAAAACAGGTGGATGGAAGGTGAACGGATGATTATAACGAGCATTACATAAGCAAATGATTTGCTCACTGCAGCGCCAGTCAAATTTTGTGGGAAGAGCTAATGCGTGCCACCAAACTTGTCAGGATTGTTTGCATAATAATAATGAGGATGACATCAGTCTTATAAAACACAGCAGCGAGGCGACAAGAGAAGCAGGATGGAAATACTTGCTTCCACAGAGACTGCTGTAACTTAGTGTACCTGAACAAGTGCTCTCTCGTTGCCTGATCACTTCTCACGCAGCAGTGCAGCAAAGCAATCAGATCCGTGAGACAACTTTCAATTGCAGAAGAAGAGCCTATTAAACAAAAGCTTGCTGCAGAAGTAGCACTACACCACCACTATAGACTTATTCTGAAATCTGTATCATTTCTAAACAAATATTAGTGTGTCTTTCTGTTTCTTTGAAGGTTATCTGATGAACAGATTCTAGAGGAAAGCAAAGTCTGCTCAAGCATCTCATCAAATTTCCACAAATTTCTGGTTTCTCCTTGCAGAGGCTCAATGAAGCGACTTTGAAAAACCAAACTTACTACAAAATTTGTTTGCAAAATTATTGGCCCTTGGGCTTCACCTTCGCCCTGGCCTCACAGCTTTTAGCCGTTTTCTAAATAATCAATCACAATGTGCTGTGTGAGGTCTAATTGATTGGTGAGTGTGTGTAGAGGTTGCTAATGGAATATTGTGGTGAGTGTTGACCCCAAGATTGACCCGCTGTGTTGTCTGTGCCAGCTTTAACGCATGATTTATGGTAATTGAGTGCAGTGAAGTGAGGCATGAATGCTCCCAGTTTCTCACTACCACCTCTCTTTTTTCTCTCTTTCTGTCTCCCTCTCCACTTCACTCTCATCTTCTTCTATCACACCTTTTTTTTTTTTTTTTTTTACCTTTCCTCTATTGGCACTGCTTCCCTACCTCGCCTATTTCATCTCAAACAGGGTAGGAGGTGAATTATCAGTGCAACTGTAGAGGATGGTGGCTGATAGGAGGCAGACCAAAGAACTGCTTGAATGCTTTGCATATGATGGGCCAACTCTGGATAGCAAATGATTGAAGAACATCCCTGACATTTGAAGTATTTGATGTGCTGCGGAACACAATGATTGCTTCAATTTTGCATCAATTTTGCATTCTCTGAAATCTGCCAACTGTGCACTGGTGAAAGGAATGTTGATATGTAGAGTTTTGGTTTTTTTTACTTTCACATTTGGCACTATACTTTTCTATTTGACTTAAAGCACGCAGGTATCCTTAAAATTACATTGGTTTTTGGTTATTGAAAGTAAACTTAAGTGTTGTTTCAGTTCCTTTGCAGAACTGAAACAACACTTTTTTTTGCAAGATTTTGAAGAGGGCTAGGCTTACAATTATTTATAAGGCTTCAGTTTATTATAAACTGTTCCAGCAAATTATCATACTAAATGTTATTAACCAAGAATTTTTTGGCTATCTCTCGCTATTGTAGTGTTAATGCAACTTGTCACTTTTCAACAGTGTAAATGTAGGTTATCCAACTCACATTATTTGAAAATCTCACTCTGTTCTGACCCATAAGATCAAATCCATTCACCTACTATTTTGCTGCCTGTTTTCCCCTCCTTGTCTTTACCATCCTTTTTTACCTCCCTCCATGTCCATTAATCTTATGGCCATCCTATCAACGTGCATCATGATGAGCTCTGGGCCCCTCAGCCCAAGTGATGTATTGGGGTACTGGGAGTGAACTCATCTCTGCTAAGGGATTCATTCAACTGTCACATCCTCCTGTGCTCCCCCACAGCCACCAATACAATAAGGCTGAATAATTTAGTTTTTGTGGGGAATGATGTCCTAAGGTCCTGTCTTCTTATATTCGCATATTAGCTTGGTGAGTGTGATGAGGAAAATGATAGCCTTTATGTTTTATATTCTATAGAGGAAGATAGTGGTGGTAAATTCTATGAAGAATGGGTGTGAAGATGACCCTGAGTGACTCAGCTGGATATTATCTACAAATCACAAGTTCTGGTTACACAGAAGTCTTGACCTATGACCCTTTTAACCACATTAAGAAAGCAAAACATATGGTTTCTGTCAGAAGCTTTTTCTTGTCTAAAGCGTGGGCTTTCTGGCAGATGAATTGACCTGTGGCTGGCTTGAATGCACCATAGAACACTTCACAGAGCACCTATCCAAGAATCATTCGCATTCATGCTTCATTATCTCCACTGAGTTTACAGGAAGTCTGCCAGAACTCCTGTGCTAGAAATATAACATATTGTTGATAAAGAAAATCAAAACACAGACCAATCTTGATGGTGCCATGCCATCCCTCCCACCTTCTTGGGGCAGAGCTACAGCTTGTGTTGCCCAGACAGTCTTCCCATTTGTCAGCTGTAGGATGCAGGTGTAATCTCCGGCGGTGTCAGAGGTGATGGGAATGGGCACAACGGTGATGACACTGCCAGGGCCTTTGCTCATCAAGCGCAGCTTTCGACTCTCATTCTGGTGTCTCCATTTGGCACTTTTGACCTGGGACCGCTCTGTGTACAGGCACCCCAACTCCAGCTTTGAGGGAAAGTGGCTGGTCTTGACTGTGTATGTGATGCAAAGCAGTGAGGGAGGGGAGAGAGAAGCGTGGGAGAATGGGGGAGGGGGTTCAGGAGGGTTGAAACAAATGAAAAGAAAGGAAAGGAAAGGCGAGTAAGTAAAAAAGACAGGCACAAGGGACAAGTAAAGGGCGAGACAGGATGAAAAAGTTGGGTAAAGGGTAGTGTGTGAATATAGAAAAGGCCAAGGACAGATAGAGAGTAATGGGGTAAATAGAAAGTGATATTAAAAACAAAGCGCAACTCAGAGAGGGGTCAAAATAATATATATTCATTAAAGTGATTTGTTGCTAATGCATTGGTTGACTGTGACTGATGCTTAGTGTCTCATCAAAGTGAAATGAGAATCCATCTGGGTGTAATCAAGCTCCACAGACCCACACACACATGCATAGAAACACACACATTTCAGCCTTGATTAGTGTGATCAGTGTGGGCCACCTACAGCCTTAGTGGGAGGGCAGCAGGTATAATCATACATAATGATACTTATAATGAGGTGGGGTAAAAATATATGCGTCACATGATTGGTGTGTGGGTTGATGCGTATGTGTATGTGTGAATGAGGGATGCAGATGTGTGAAGCAGGGTGACAGTGACAGTGACAGTGACGGATCGGCTGGTCATGTCTGGGCAGCTGTGATGGATGCCAGTGGGACTGTGATTAGTAAAGCCTTCCAAGGCCGCCATGACAGGGCATCTTATGAGTATGTGTGTATGTTGGTTTTTTTCTGTGTGTGGGGCTGCAAATACATGTTTCTGCAAAGGGGTTAAACCTCCCTGAGGCTCACTAATAAAAATCAACAAGTGTTCTCAATTTTTTCTCTTGAAGTAAAAACCAAAATGCTCCTTTTCGTGGGCAGTACTATAAATGTATTGATTTAATGATGTGGCATTTTACCAATAGCTGTAGGTAATTATTTTTGTATTTATTACACCTTTTCTGGTCTACAAGAACAAAGCAGTGGGAGGTGGTAAGAATTCAGTGTCTTTTATCATCAGACACATCAACAGGATAAATACTTTAGTCCTTTAGAAGTGTCAATATTCACAGTGTCAATATTCACAGTGCCACCCTCTGCCTCTTACTGTGACACTGTCTTGAGCAGAATTTCAATATTAGTAGTGATTTGACATTTTCACCAACACAGCAAGCTTATTCATCTTCCTTCCTGAAGCTAGATGAGAACATTAATGCTAGCTTGTGAACCACATATGTCACTTTATCTTTCTACCCATTTCACTTCGTCACTTTATCTCCATATGTAATTGTGCTGCTACAATACTTATCACGTCCATCACTTTATCACTTTATTAGCGTGTACTTATTTAATTGAGACTGTACTTTTTAATTCAACCTGCATTTTGTTGCATTTAGCTACTGGTTATATTCTATTTTATGTTAGTTAGCTGTTAGTGCTTTACATTTCATTGCATTTAATATTGCCTTATTTATTCTATGTTAGCCTTATTTTATTTATCTTACTCATTTTATCTTGTGGTAGCTTTAATTTCTACTCACACTGTATTACGTTCCACCTTTTGTATTGCAACTGTTGCACAGCAATTTCCCTCGGGATATAGCTTCTTGAATCTTGAATCTTGAATCAGTGCTTGAGCTCATAGCCAAAGACTTTGAAAACCTGATCCAGACAGCTGTGATCACCATGTTGACAGTTTCTTTGAAGAATTGGACAACAATCTAACCGACTTGCCCCACGCAACCCAAAAGGAGAAAGTTAAATTTGTGTGGAGACCAGCCTTAAGTCTGTCCATAAGTTTATACAATCGGTGTCTCTTTGTCAGAGATTACTACAGACAATTCCATCAAGCATAAACAGAATTCTCTTCTTTTGCTGACAATACTTTAGCAGCAGTTGCAGGCCTCCAGACTAAAGATTCCTATTGTGAACACTCAAAAGATTGTTACTGACATTTAAACCATCGGTTCTTTCAAGGCAGAAATGTACCAGGCTTGGAAGAAAACTACACTTATAGCTGTTTTTATACAACTTTTATCCATGCCTATGTACTCAGGTCAAACTTAGGAAATGTCAAGCTAAATCTTCACCAGACACACATTAGACAAGGAAGACAAAAATGTATTTGAGAAATTTTTGTCACTAAAAAAGCAAAAGCAACTAAGCCTGACAGAGCCGGTCCAAACAAAGAGCCAGACCTATAGACAGACAGACCTACAATCTCAGAAGATCACAGCCTCAAAAGACTACAGAACTTCAGGTAGAGGGACGACAAATGTTAAGTATTTTTTAAAAGTGAGGCTCAGAGATATCAGTGAAATATTGAAAGCAGACAAAAGTCTAGATATCACTGCAGGTAAAAGAGTAGATATGCCATATGTAAGCTGTGTTAAAGTCACTTTCAAGTTAGCCTTTGATAGAGTTCCAGCAGCAGAGCTTATTGTCCTTACTTTTGTCACAAAAAGTACCAGACTTGCCCAGCCCCTTACTGGCTCAAATATAATTCAACAGATTGTTAAAACCAAGTTAAAAAAACGCTGTAATGCCAGCATGCCAGCTGTCAGAGCGGTTTTTCCTGCTTGTGAGAGTGGTGTTTTCAACAGCTGTGAGAACACAATTTGTAACTTCAATAAATATAAAGACACAGTGATAAAGCATTTCATTATGAAATGGGACACCAAGCAGAAGACAGAATGACTTCACTAAAAAGGGACAAATTGACAGATGAGGAGGGAGATTGAGCATTGTGTGTCTTTTAGCTGCTGTCTAAAAAGTATGACATCCTGCACAGAAACCAGAGCACCACTTACAAGTATTACACTATTCAGCCCTTTAAATTGGTGTCTGCTGATTTTTTGCACATGGACAGATGTCCTGAAGGCTATAAATATATCCTGGTCATAACTATGCCTTGAGGTTCAGAATCCCCTCAAGAATACATCACAGCAAAGGAGACAAATTTTGAAAATCACCTGATTACACAGCTAGCAAAGAACTGCGGTATTGCTGACTTAAAGGCAACAACATACCATCCCGAAGGTGATGTTTAAGTTGAGCACCTAAACAGGACACTCCTGCAAATGCTTAACCCTCTCACAAAGTGATAGTAGGCCAACTGGAAGGAATGATCAAACAAGCTCATATATGCTAAGTGTACAAAATGAGAAGTCACAGGGTTTTTAACGTCCCACCTGTTAAATCAGTTATTCTGACTTGCACCAGAAATGGGAACCCCAGACCATCAGCAATACATGGGTATTTGCACACAGAGGCAAAAGAAATTAGGACAACAAAATCAGGAGCTCTGTGACAGTCAGAGGAGGCTGACTGCGTCTTTATTAGAAAAATAACTCACAGGGGTGAAACAGGTAAGTTCCGCAGTCACAGGGCAGTCAGTGTCTGCAAAATTGTGCCAAGTAAATATGAACCCTCTAATCTATGAACCTGTGCCTTAGCAAGGGACAGGGAAAGACAGCAGAATCCTGCAGCAGGATCTCCTGCTTCCATGACACCACATACCATAAGAGATTCCACACAAATCTGCTAAGCAGCCAATAAAAGAGCACCAGAGGAAAACATTGTTGCAACATCTGAAAGCAGCAGTAACAATAAAGATGACACTGGTCATATATATGTAAACCCCAGATTTTATGAGTATAGGCACAACCCTCTAAGAGCTGTCGCTATTGGGTTTATCCCTGGTGCATGAGCAGCCTTGAAGATTTATTTCATGCCATTGTGCCCCTACAGTTCAGGTCTGTTTGAGCAGAAAAAAAACATCAGAACCTGAGATCTGCTCCCAGCAAAAGCAAGCTTTTTCCTCAGCTGACAAAGGTGGGAAAGTGGGGCCTCATATACTCATAGAATCTTGGGTTATGATACACAATGAACGTTCTAATTCATGTAGGCTTTGCCCTCTAAGAGCTGTTGGGATAAGGGCAAAGCTGATGTGGTCAAATGTCTCACTGAATCACTAGAGTCCAAAGCATTAACAGACACCATTTCACCAGCACTTAATACACAGTGCATAACAAGGTAGTAATTAACTGGTCCCAGGCTTTTCACCTACCCACTCGGACTGAATGATCAGAGAAGACAAGCGTGCCATCAGCGTATGACAGATAAGCACACACTTTTTGCTGTGAGAGCGGGGACAATAATTTACAAACCATAAAGAATCCTCAACACACAAGCCACATAAGAAGAGTAATAACTCATTCATGATTCCAGAGTGAGAACACCTAGATGCATCACATAGCTAGAAATGTATGAAAGAGCATGGTGAAGCCCATGATGCTGCTGTACAACAATCTTTTAATTGTCATTTCTCTGAGGAGGGCTGTGGAAGAGGACAGAGCCCTGGTGGAGTGGACACGAGTACCAGATGGAGGTTCTACCCCTGCAGCGGCATATGCTTGTGTGAAAGCCTCATAAAGCCAGTGAGCTAGGCATTGCTTTGATAAAGACCATCTCCAGTTTCCACACATTTAGAGAATGTGTGAGGCTTCAGTAATTAACTAAAGGGTGAACAATTGTATTAAAAATGGGTTCCTAAGCATGAGAAACACTGAAATTTCCTGTGTGTTGTAATGACTTGCACATGAGAATAACCATCTCTTTGGTTGATGGACGGAAGCCAATTGCCAGGACACACACATTTCACCATACGCTACACTGTGAGCGTGGAAAAGGTCTCCTTATTATGAATTTGTTAAGGAGGGAAAAATAGAGAATCGGTTTAATTCCACTTGTTTTTTTAATTTTGTTTTTATCATAGGGAAATAGAGTGTGTTCTCCTCTCCTGCCAGAACCTTGGAAATAGCCCCTTTTTTCATGAGCACCATCAACTTTGTCATTAAAACAGTTGTTTCTGCCTGAGATGATGTCACCAACTTCAGCACCCCATGGAATGATGAGACTGGGGAGTATAGCCTTTTCTTGTTAGATTTTCCATCCATCTGATCATAGGCAATACATTTAGCCATACTGAGAAATGCTCTGACTGCGAGTGAGCAAACATTTTGGGAGCCTGAGCAGACTTATCTAAGAAAAAAGTCCTCTCCGCCAAATGCGAGCTGAAAGCTCATTCACTTGGCCCATGGAGGGGCAAAAATGGTAGTTTGCCAGTGTGAGCATTAAATGTTTATTTCAACATTAAATTCATGCTGGTGTGAAAACCTCCATTAATATGCACCGATAAGTGGGAAGTGGGGAGTGTACAGAGGGACAGAGTGCGGATGGCCTGTCATACTTGTATGAGACAAAACAACTTTAATTCTTGTGAAAATATGAGAAATTAGACAGAAGGCTTTACTTTTGATGCACTGGCTATGTGAGCCTGCACCACCACAGCAGCCATGGAGTGAATCAAGACTGCTGACATAGCTTTGCCAATCTCAGGGGCTAGCTCAGCCGGAGAGCCCCAGACTGAGCAGCCATGGAGGCTACTAATGAAGTGTGTAGAGATACGTTGTTAGGTGTCTGAGCGCACACTGATGAATCCAGTCTAAGAGGCACATGGCAACTTGGTCACTAGAGGAGGATGATGTTGGTTTTCTCCTGGAAAATGGTGGCCTTTAACAGTAAGATAGCAAGATAGCAGCCAAATCAGTTTCCAGCAGAGGAAATGGAAGGGATGTCGTGCTCCTTGTTCCCCTTGACACTGGAAAACAGATCAAAATAAGCAACTTGCACTTTAAATTCACCAAACTCCACCATCTCCTCAGTGAGGTAAGGCCAAAGCGGTGGAAAGAGGGACCAGAGAGGAAGGCACCATGAATTCTGATAGTAAAAGTCTCCCACCATGGAGCACGGGACAGGTGCAGGTGGCTCCAGAGGCATGGGCACTTCTCTAAGGCTTTCAGCCTCCTGAATAATCTCCGGCAGGTTGTGGAAGAGAGCGCTGCAAGGAAGTGGGCAAGCAGCTGGCGAAGGAAAAGGAGTCAGCACAGGCTGTGTCTCTTCTTTACCGCCAAACTCCAAGTCTTCCACTGGGAAGAGGGGAGAACCAGGCTAATGGAGGGAGCCAAGTCAGGGGACTCCTGCCCTGCATCACAACCCCCTGCCCCGGCGGATATGACATCCAAAGATTTTCTGGAGTGTTTCGGCCAGTTGCCGTTGTAGCATCACCCTGTCGTGCCATTTACTTATTCACTCTCCACTGATTCTCCTCCAAAGACAAAGAGGCACAGTAGGGGCATGTGGCCTGAGAAGTCAGCACAAGCCCAGCATGCAGGTGGCTGAGGCAAATCTTGCAGCAAGAGTGGAGGTCATCAATCATGATATAGCCAGCATGGCCGTGGGGGCAGAGGCGGATGCCACTGGCAGAATGCTCACAGACAGATGTAATGTTCTTTGCTCTTTAGACTGCTTATGAAAGCGCTGAAGAAAAAGAGGCATCACATCTGAGGTTCTGATGGTGTTTTATTAAAATGGAAGTAAGTCACATTTACTTGATGAAAGTGGCACACCAAATCAAATAGAAACTGTCTTATCAAATGAGGTTGCATTTGGGGACAGCATACTGGCACCATTATACCCAGTCCAAATGGAAACCACTCAAGGGCTGTGCAGACTTCCAGGAGGCCAAGGAGAGAGAGAAGGGCACCAAAAGTCTTTAACTACAATGAACTAGGTAACCAGCTTTGTCTTTTAACTTCAGATCATCACATACCCTGGCACCAGCGTTTGCCTTGAGGACTCCAAACAGCAGAGGCTAAGTGGTGGAACACTGTACCATTTCTCCACCACCCACCAGTGACATTATATGGGTACTGTGTCTGACAGCAACATGCAAACTTGTATATTTTATGGACTGTCTGAAGAAGATAAAACACCCTCACTAACACATTTAATAGACTCTTGAGAACAGAGAATATTCAACACACTCACATTTAATGGACTGTTTCCAGAACTGCGAACGCCTCTACACAAATCATTGACTCTCATGATGAAAACAGGGAACACTCATACACACATTCCATGGACTGTTACAAGATGAAACTCCTGAGTCCAGAGCTACCTGCAGCATTCAGCACTCACCTTTGAAAAGAGACATTGAGAGGGCTGTAAAAAAAAACATTTTCACATCTTGGACACTGACCCTTCACTCAAAGGAGTTTTTAATAGCCCTCCTGGTGTTATTTTTAAGAGACCACCTAACCTCCATGACATACTAGTGAGGTCAGACCTGCTTCTCTAACCCTCTCATATTTTCTTAGTGAAGTCCCTTCATTCAACTATAAGTGTGGGAGGTGCCAACAATTGTAAATTTACACACAAAACATGGTCTTTTACTCATCCTCAATCAGGAAAGAGTTTAAGTGTCATTATATCAGGCATTATATCTTGTAATACAAAAATGTGATTTAAATGCTCCAGTGTCTTTGTAGTCTAACCCACATAGGAAAGTAGAGCTCTTAAAACTAGGATCACCGAACACATATGTGCTATTTGTGATCATGATGAGATAAGCCCAGTCGCTGTCCACTTCAGTAAAGCCCAATCCAGCCCACCTGGATGACATGATACATGATGATTATGTGAACTCTATATGTGTTTGCTAGATCTTGTGATTTTTGATACTGTCAATTTGTCAGTATTATTTTAAAATGAGTTTACCTCACTTAAGATTTAGAAACACTTCTGTTTTATTTCTAAACGTATTTACTTTTCTAACTTTTGACATTTTTTATATGCTTTAATGTTCCAATATTGTTACTATCTTAGGGTGCTGTTTTTTCTATGAGTTGTAGCCTTAGACGTAACTTGGAATACTTATAAAAGTTAATGCTTGCACTTGCTACATTCTAGCATGCTGCATGTGCATTGCTGTGCACTTCATTTGATTGCAGCAGGAATAGTCCTGGGAGTCTCTGATGGGAGTGCTTCTTTTTCGATAAAAATGCAATGTATATAAGATTTTCTAATACTTATCCTCACTGAAAATCACTGAATTCAGAATAGTTGCTCTTGGTAGAGCAGACAAACAGGGATGGATACATCAAGGCAGTACCCTAGTATCCATTTTTGCAGTTATAGAAAATGATGTTAATACTGTACTGCCTTGCAACCTTTTATGTAAAATAAGGTTTTCTTTAGTTTAGCCTTATGACCTGTTATAGCATGGTAATCCACTAAAACATAGAAGGCTATCATAATATACTGTATTTAAAACAGAATTTTTCTTCCATTATGAAGCTACAACCATGACAGACATTGTTGTGGATGTTGGTGAGTCTGTACCTTGGAAGATCTAAAGCAGAAGGCTGTAGACTTGACATCCGCTTTCTCTTTATCCATCAGCAGCAGAGATTTGTCTTCTATCAGACTGAGATACTTCCCCGTGGTCACATGTCTTAGCCTGAATGGCTGACCCCAGCGAATATGGCTCCCACTCCACCTAGACACAAACACAATCAGTCACAGTAATACTAAATATACATACAGACATTGAGAATCCTAAATGAAAGCATATGGCTGTAAAAATGAGGTGCTATTAAAGTAAGGAATTGAAAAACATTATATGTACACAATATATACGTAACTAAGTTTCTTTAAAATGCACTAATGAATATTTTTACAAGTAGTGCAATCAAAAACTTGCAAAACTGTTACTGTTGCCCACCAGCAGAGCACTGCATGGTAATTAATGTGTGAGTTAAAGCCTATAAATCTTAGTAGTGTTCAAAGTTTCATGAATTGATCATCATCAGCACCAAAGTTATGCGCATTTGGTACACTGGTATACCACTGAGTATAAGAGTGAGTACTACTGTGGCATTCCCAGGAGTCTGAGAGTAAACATTTGGTGCATCCAGAGGAAATTCTAGGATCTGACCTTTTTAAGTCACTAGTGTATAATTACTATTTTTAAGGTACAACAAATAACTACATAGATTTTTTTATTATATTTTGATTCTCAATATGTTGATGGATTGTTATCTTGTAACATGTTTTGCATCATACAGTGTTTTGTTGTTGTTGTTGTTTTTTTTTATGAAGATATAAAATATGCCCTTTTGTAAAAGTTTGAAACCCCTCTTACTTTGGCAAACATAAGTTAAATTTGTGTACACACTGTTACCTTTTGAAGTAAACTGTTTAGACGGATTGCTATTGTTGTGTATAACAATAATGTTTCAGAATGAGAAATTCGGATTTAAAAAAATATACCTTTTTTTCAGAAAGGACACAGAGTCACTTTAGGAACAAAGATTCAGTCATAAAGTAAGGTGAATGGTCAAGTTGAAGAAAAACGGATACGTTGATGAAGGAACAAAACAGTATACTGCTTGGTAATGTGAAATCATTGCTGAGTCCACTTCAATGAATATAAGCAAAATAGCAGTTGAGAGTCCGGTTATGGCGTCCACCCAGGAAGACGCATCCCGCGCTGCTCTGTTTTAGCTGCTACAGTTTCCACTAAGAACTCTCAACTTTGCAACAAAGCTTCATAACGCAGTGTTAGTGTGGATACTGTAATGTCGAAGGTTGGCAAGTTAAGCAAAGACAAGAGCAAAGCGTCAAAGCAGCCGAAGTTAACTGTCTACCAAGTTCGTGGTGAAACACAGAAAGCTAATGACGATATGGCGGAAAAGGGGGGCAACGGAGTTGGAGAACTCAGCGATGTCAAGACGGATGCTATACTGGCTACTATAGACTCCATGAAAACAGAGTTTTCAACAAGATTTGATGGGATTATGGATACGATAAATGCTATGAGGAAGGAGATAAGCGACTGCTCTGAGCGAGTGTCACAAGCTGAGGTACGCATATCCAGTGCCGAAGACGATGTAGCTAACCTTCAAGCTAAAGTAAAGAGGCTAGAGTCAAAAAACAAAACTCTGGAAGAGAAGCTTCTGGACTTTGAAACCAGATCTCGTTTGAACAACCTGAGACTTGTGGAACTACCAGAGGGAGCTGAGGGTCAGGATACATGCTCTTTTTTGGAGAAATGAATTCCAGAACTACTGAATACTGCAACTCTACAAGCCCTAGTGGTAATTGAAGGGGCACACCAAATCTGACTGATGAGGGACAACAAGGCGCCGCCGAGAACACTAATAATGAAGTTCCTCAACTACAAGGACAAGATGACAGTAATGGCTGCTGCACGGGCTAAAAAGGAGATCCGTTACAAGGGAGTCACGTTTTACTCAGACTTGGCTACGGGAATACATCAACTGAGGAAACAGTTCGACCCGGTCCAGCAGCAGCTGTGCAATCTAGGGATCTGACATGGAGTGATTCACCCCGCCAACCTTTTGTAAATAAAGGACAAACACAGACTTTTAAAACCCCAGGCGAAGCACAAACGTTCATAAAGAAAATCCGGGAGGATGCCATAGACAGTTAAATGACCAGAAGCAAAAACGGCAATGTCAGTACATGAGACTGTGGCAGTGTGCTCTATTTGAAGGATGGTGCTATAACAGACTAAAACGATTCAACTAAACTGGCTGATGCTGTAACTAACAGATAGGACAAGCTTTTCACATAGCCATACACATGCAAAACATATGGATCAAAATTTATATTTCATATTAAAGCCCTATACATTGGACTCTTAAAATATCCACTTTAAGCATATGGCATATTTTATATGGGGGATAAAATATGTAATCGTTATGAGGTATAAATTCAGGACAAGATAGTTAATTAATGTCTCAGTAGGAACAGCAGCAGAGATTTGTTAGTTTGTGGAAAGTAGAGAGTGGATTGACTGATCCTCACTAAGTGTGGAACTGTCTTTCGCGATAACGGGAGACAGGAGATTTTTTTGGGGGGGGGCTCCCACAACTGTGGGTAAGGGGGTAATGTTCAAGTTCACAGTGTTGGATGTGGATCTGAAACATCCAGGTATGTTATGCTTCTCAACAAGTTCATTTCTGTATGGCAAGGTAATCTATTATTTTTCATTGGGAATGTCTCAAGGAGTAAATCTTAATTTCGTTTCTTGGAACTGTAGAGATCTGCAGCAGTTTAGAAAAGTAAAACAAGTCATGAATAAAATGAAAGATACAGACACCAAAATTGTATTTCTACAAGAAACTATTATCTATTAGATGAGGATAATAAAAAGATTAGGAGGAGGTGGCCGGGTAGTGTATTTACAACACCATTCTCATCCCAAGCCAGGGAAGTTATGCCAGTTATGACCCTTATTCATAAAACAGTACCATTTTAAGTAAAAAACGTAATCAAAGATAAAAGGGGAAGATACTTAATAGTCTAAGGTTCCCTCCTTTCAGAAAATTTAAATTTAGTAAACTTGTATGGCTCTCACACAGATGATTCTAATTTTTTTGTTGATTTGTTCTTTATACTATCAACACTAGAGGGACAACATGTAATAGCCGGGGACTTCAATTGTACGTTAAACCCCAACATGGATAGATCCATAGGAACAGATCAATCACGCAACAGATGTAGAACAGTAATTAATCGTTTCATCAAGGAATTGAGTCTGTTGGATATATGGAGAGAATTGAAACCAAATGCCAAAGCTTACTCGTGTTACTCTAATGAGTTCCAGACATATTCCAGAATAGATTATGTTTTAATTTCACCAGAACTACAATCAAAAATTCAAAATTGATTTTATCATAATATTGTGGTTTCAGATCATGCACCATGTTGTTTAATGTATATGGATAAAAAATTGACAAAGGACACGCCTAGATGGCATTTTCAGCATAAATGGTTACAAGATGAAGAATTTGTAAAATATATAGGAAAACAGATAGATGACTTTTTTTAAATTAACTACGCAAACATCTGCAGGAACAAAGTGGGAAGCATTTAAAGCCTTTCTCAGAGGACATATAGTATTATCAGCTATACTGGGTCAAAATCAAAAAAGGCTTGTGAGGAACGATTGCAGCTGGAACAGAAAATAAGGATTCTCCAAGAAAAAGTTAATGAGAAAAGTAACCAACAATTGGAAAATGATTTACTAATTTTGAGAGCTGAATATGATAAATAATCTGCCTCCAGGGCAGCTCCTAGCCTTTTAAGGCTAGGGCAAACATTCTATGAGCAAGGTGATAAATCAGGTAAATTATTAGCATGGAAGATTAAACAATTAGAAACCAAAACATCAATCACAACCATTTTATCCAATGGGCAAGTTGTTGTGTTTCCTCAAGAAATTAATGATGCTTTCAGAGATTAATATGAGGGATTGTATGATGCAAATAATGAAACGGACTTACCAAACCTGAATAGATTTTTAGATGAGCTATCTATACCCAATGTCCATGTTACGATCCCACAGAATAGCTCGTACCAGTGGGATCAAACATAATTACATGAGTCAAAAGTTGCAATTTAAAAAGTAAGTTTTTATTAAAGCACAAAATAATTAATGTGACCAACTCAAAAGACCTAAGCATACCAAAAGAACCTGACTAAATAAACCCATCCTCCCAAACTAACTAAATACTGGTGGGCCAGCCAAAAAGAACAAAAGAAAGGGAGCCACCACTGCCCAGTCCACATGAGGCCGGCGGAACAGGGTTCTCCCCTCTACCATAACATACCCAACTAAACCATAAACAATGAAAATAAAGCCGCAAAAACTAAACTACTGGACCCACCAGAAAAGAGAAAAAAAAAGAACCATAAACAATTACAGGAGGTCACAATGAGATCTCTCTTGATGCAGCAGCTCCTGCTGCTGCCAGGCCGAAAAAGGAAGAACAAAAAGCCCGAGCTGCAGTCCCTTCCCCCTCTTTACAGGTACCCTGATTGCTGCAGCCACACCTGTTGAAAAAAAGGAGGCAGACAGAATGAAAAAAAGGATCAGGCTGATCAGCAAGAGGGGGGGCATGTAACAGTCCCAAATTAAATAAAAAAAGATCTAGAGCTAGAAATTACCAAAAAATAGGACATGCCATCGATAACATGAAGTCAGGCAAAAGAGCTGGACCAGATGTTCTTCCAATTGATTTGTATAAAAATTTTTAAAATAAATTGCTAGCGCCTCTTTTGGAAATGTTTTTAGAAGCATTTGGCAATGGCAGTCTCCCAACCTCTATTAATAGTGCCTTAATCATTTTACTTCCAAAACCAGGTAAACCCTCTAATAAATGTGAAAACATGAGACCCATAAGTTTGTTAAATTCTGATCTTCAGATAATATGTAAACTTTTAGCGAACACTTACAAAAGTTATTGCCAAATATTATTGATACAGACCAAAATGGATTTATAATGGAAAGACAAGGTTTTCATCATGTGAGAAGAGTATTGAATTTTAATCATGCAAATAAAGAAATGCCTGACACAGCACTTCTATCATTAGACGCCAAAAAGGCCTTGGATAGAGTTTAGGGTTTTTTAGATAGGGTTTTGGGTTCAGGTGATATATAAACATTCTACATCTGAAATTATAATAAATAGAAATGTTTCAAAAACAATAAAAATCAGTAAAGGATGCCGGCAAGGTTGCCCTCTGTCGCCCCTACTGTTTACATTGGCAATAGAACCTCTCGCAATAGCAGTGCACTCACATTCTCAATTTTGTGGAACAACAGTGGGGCCAACAGAGCACAGAATAGCTTTGTATGCTGATGACGTAGTTCTAATGATGTCAAAATTAAATAAACCAATTCCAGCCTTGTCACAGTTAATAGATGCATTTGGTGATGTTTCAGAATATAAAGTAAATAATACTAAGTCCTCTATACTACTACTTAATGCAAGTGAAAGAAAGGACCCAATCTCTGAAGCAATTCAATTTAATGTTTTAGAACAATTTAAATATCTGGGAGTACAGATTTTGCCTAGGCTAGAGCATGTTGTCGGTGCTAACTATTGTGATGGAATTTTTGTATGCTTTTGTAATTAGTCTGTAGCCTCAGCTGTTCACTGCTGTTTTGACCGAAGAATGA